>JAJSOF020000036.1:10448363-10548363 GCA_025594305.2 Periplaneta americana | reverse complement strand
CAATAAGTCTCTGTGTTATCAATACTGTTAGTGTAATTGCAGTGGAGTTCTATGTTGCTGTTGAAGACTTGTTATCCTGACGTTATGTGATATTCCTATCAGAATAATGTCGGCCCAATGCCCTAACACAGACTGGGATCGTCTTGTCAATCCATATCGTATTCAAGTAGCTATGGCCGGTTTTCCCAAGTATTGTTAGAAAATTTAACGACTGTTAAACTCTAAACAGTTTGTTAATTAATAAAATTGTATGTTTTCAACACCAGTTTCGTTTAACAGATTGTTAACAGTTTGTTAATTTTAAATGTAGGATTTCGGGTAGTTAACTCGTTTAACAGTAAGTTAAATATGGCCGATGTCTCCACAGCTGTTCGAACAGAAGTTGTGAAATTAATATTTTGTGTCTCTCTGTAGGGAATGTTTAGCATATGACTGGTAATATAACATTTAAAAAATACTTTGGACTGTTTAAATACATCAGTGTTATTTTATTTCTTTCGTATTTCGTATCCATAATAGCAATGAGGAAAAATAACCTTACTTTGTAATTATTATTCAGCACGTCACCTATGATTTTCATTTGTCAACTGTTTGTTTATGGAGCGTGGCCCATTATAACAGGTTGTCATTTTATTCAAGTTTCATGACTGGCTCTATAATATAGAATTTAAAGATTAATTTTAGCCAATCAAAAATTGTCTTACATGTGTAGAATCATTACCAACTGCTATTGAGTAGTTAAAATAGTGCTAACAGATGTTATAGTTAAGTGTTGGTTATCTTAAACAAAATTATGTTGAACAAATGGAAAATACATTAACAAAGCGTTAAAAATAAACAGACTGTTAATTTAACATTCGTTAAGCAAAATTAAACATTACTTGGACAAACTGGCCACTAGTGTTATTTCACTGTGTTGTGTTAAATGATCTTGAAGTATTGTGCGCCTAACGGACGAGTCATATCCCATGATGATCATTGCTGTCTGTCTGTTATTGTTTTGCATTTATTAACATTCCATGGTATTCATATATTGCTTCACAGCTAGAATATAGAACAAGTCAAAAAACTTAATACTATTACAAAGTCTTAATTTATAGTCCACAATCTAGATTAAATATATACGGAAGAGATTTACAATATAGTCTACTAGTACAACACAAAGTTTTAGTATCAATTTCATGAAGCGTTATTGAATGTCATGAATTCACCTACAGAAAGAAGGCGTGAGAAATTAGGTACTTCTTTAATTTGGCCCTAAATAATCTTATGTTTTGAGTTTCATTTTTTATATCGATAGGGAGGCTATTAAAAATTTTTACTGCCATATAACGCACTCCTTTTTGATAGCACGATAGACTTGCCAATGGAGTATGAAAGTCGTTTCTTGACATGTATTTATGCTATGAACTGTTGAATTAGTTAATAAGTTTTCACGATTACATACGAGGAAGATTATTAATGAAAAGATATACTGACAAGCCAAGGGCATTATTTGTAGTTTTTTTAAATAGACCTACACGATTCCCTAGATTTGGCACCTACTATTATTCTAATTACTCTTTTTTGTAGTAGGAATATAGCTACTGTTACTATCTGTGGAATTTTCCCAGAATATTATTCCAAAACTCATTACCGAGTGGAAGTATGCAAAGTATATTGTTTTTAAGGTATTGATACTGTATGTACTATCTCTTGAATAGATCTAATAGCAAAACAAGCTGAATTTAGTTTGGGGGTAAATTTCTTTAATATGATTTTTCCAATATATGATATGATATCCATTGGTAATTTATAATTTATTTTTATTTTTTATTTATTTATTTTTTATTTATTTATTTATTCTGGTGTAGTTAAGACCCTCAGGCCTTCTCTTCCACACCACCAGAAATACAAATACAATAACAGAAATAAAAGGAAAAAAAAACACTATAAACAAAGTAAAGTCACACAAATATATACACAGATTGCAGTCACACAAACTTTAAATGAGTGATTAAGTATAATTAATTGTATCCTAACTAATTAACTAACATAAACAAAAAACTTGCGATTTTAATCTAGAGTAAAAAGACAAACCAACACTTCTAGCAATACCTAAAAAGGCATTAAATAAGACAAAATTTTCCAATTTAATTTTGAATTGTGATAAAGTCCGACAGTCCCTGACGTCATGAGGTAACGAGTTCCAGAGACGAGATATTTCTACAGTGTAAGAGGATGAGTATAAAGACGTTCTATGATGAGGGATAGAAAGAAGTGCTTGATGCCGGTTTCGAAGAGTTGTAAGAAATTGAAAGCGCGATGAAAGATAATTCGGAGTAGAAGTATGCATGATTCTAAATAGAAGAGACAGTGAATGTAGGCCTATTGTTCTTCGTTCCTTCAGGCGCACCCATGAAAGTAACTGGAGGGAAGGTGTGATATGGTCAAATTTACGAGTATTGCAGATGAATCGTATGCACACATTATGAACACGTTGTAATCTCTCGGCTAAGAGTAAACTGAATTACTGCGAGACACGAAAAAGGTTTAATACGGTGGTATGTACCACCTTCAAGAAACCTGTCTTGTTTAGAATATCAGTTATAAAATGCCACGGGCTTAAAGTTCCTAGATTGAAGTTGGAAACTGAGTCGGTTTGAAGGGGGGTGGGGGGGAACTCGGTCTCTTGTCAGACTAGAGTCACGGGTAACCCATGATCGCAGGCGTGATAACACCCACCCTTAAGCAAACGGAACCTGATCTGAGGGGTTCATATTACCCTTCCAATTCCTGGCGATGCTGACAGAGCACCACGTGCGTTATATAAACAAGCAACATGGCCGCTACAACACAAAGTCCATTTCCGGTGTCTGCGACTTTGAATGCCTGGCGGGTGGTGTCTGTCCAAGTAACAGTGAAGAAGGCTGTGGAGGGGGGGGTCAAAAATCGGTGGTTCCTCGGATGTTGCACAAACTGGTTTTGGAAAGCGTGTGATCAACAGACGTGACGTAACAGAAGGCAATGAACACACCTAAAACTTTAATGACCCTGCAGATCGAGTTTCCAAACTATGCCTTTTAAATTGCACACTACCACAGTAAACTCGAAGAACAGGATCCGACTGTGTTAAATATTCGGCAGACACCTCTAGAAACAAATTTACGATCGCAGAGGTTAAAGGCGCCCTATCAAATACTAACGCTCTATGAATCATCGTTAAAACCTCGTTTTCTTCACGGCAACAGAGTTGCACTGCTGTTCACCATTGTGTTATTTATTTGTCCATTCTTTCCTTGATTTGTCTAACAATTTATCACATTAAATAGCCACCGGCTTAGCTCAGACGGTAGCGAGTTTGCCTGATGATCTGGAGACGAGATCGGGAGTGGGTTCGATTCCCGCATCGGCTTAATACTTGCTTAGTTTTTTTGTGATGTTTTCCCCAACTTTAAGGCAAATGTCAGGTAATATGGAGAATCCGTGACCTCATATCTCCAAATGTCATCTCTCTATTATCAATTCCATGGATGCTAAATAACCTAGCTAATGGTACAGCGTCGATAAATAAGTGTAAAAAACTCATAAGTTAATAATTATATTAATAATAAATAATAAAACTCATTAATGGTTTATTTATATTTACTAGGCATAAGTTATTATTGATATTAGAGGAGAAAAAATTTCGCTCCGGCTCTGGGGATCGAACCCGGGTCCTTGGTTCTACGTACGCGGAGCGAAATTTTTTTCCTCTGGTATCAATTGTTACCATAACAGATATATTCTGTACGACCAAAAATTAATCTTCACGTAGATTCTCCGAACAACAGTGCATATTACTGTGGAATTCCGGCCACCAAGTCAATCAACTGAGAGCGCTCCTTGTATAATGACATTTCGCTATCATCAACTCCATCAATGCTAAGTAACCTAGCAGATGATACAGCGTCGATAAATAAGTGTAAAAAACTCATAAATTAATAATTATATTAATAATAAATAATAGAACTCATTAATGGTTTATTTATATTTACTAGGCATAAGTTATTATTGATATTAGAGGAGAAAAATTCGCTCCGGTTCTGGGGATCGAAGCCGTGTCCTTGGTTGTACGTACGCGGCGGGTTTTTCCTCTAATATCAATTGTTATCATAACAGGTGTATTCTGTACGACCAAAACATTAATCTTTACGTAGATTCTTCGAGCAACAGTGCATATTAGCCTACTGTGGAATCCCGGCCACAAGTCACTCAACTGAGTGCGCTCCTTGTATAATGACAGTTGACATTAATATAAAATGTCAACATATATGTCGAACTTGGAGTCAAGGCTATAAAGGCAAAAACACTGAAGGAGAAGGATTCGATCCGGTCCTGTGCGCTTGGAACGTAGAACCAAGGACCCGGATGCGATCCCCAGCGCCGGAGCGAATTTTTCTCCTCTAATATCAATTATTACCTTAACAGATGTATTCTGTAGGGCCAGAAAAATTAATCTTTACGTAGATAAGTTGTTATATTTCTCAGTTTATTAATTACAAAATCATTCATTCATTTATTTAGTCGTTCATATTTATAGGCTGTTATAATAAGCACAAGTATTTTGACTGGTGATAGATCAAATCAATGCGAAATAAAAATTCGTCTGCAACTATTTTCTTATTCTAACGGCATACCCAGTATTTCACAGTACATCAAACTAGCATGCTCTTCCTCAGAGTACAATACTTGCATGTCTGCAGATTTCCGATGCCGCAAATATGTGTTAATGCTTTTTGTCTTCTGCAGACCTTCTATGAATCACTCTTCTTCGTTTGTTTGCTTTAATTCCCTCTTCAACTAATCAAAAGAAAAATAAAATATTTCCTTTATTACTGGAGACGAAACTTCTTTAGGCAGGGTATGAATCGAAAGCTGTGAAACAAAATTCTATGATAGACGTTTTTTTCTATGCGTGTTGTTACCTTCTATAACATTACAAAGTTGGCAGATACATATCTATATGTCTAACCTAGATGGGATTCACAATAAACTAAGTTATTATTAAAATATTTCATATAATAGTGGCGAACAATGTTCGAAGGTGTTATTAATCGATTTTGCTTTGACCGGATTTGCCACCTATCGTAGTTTCTCAATTTTCCGAACATGTTTGGATTCCAGATCTTATACCCCTAAAAATTTCTTTTATAAATCGAAAATCATTTTTAGTTCAAACTCTTCTATGTTTCTACCTTTTAATGTTACGCCACAGAATCACATTTATATTATATATCATATATATATTATATTATCTTATATAATTTGAACTGGTAATGGAAATTATCGGCTGAACGGATTTTAATAAATGACCCCTCATTTTGAAGCTTGGAACCCAACGTTTTTTCAGAAAAATAGTAGTTTTCAGTGAAATGTCAGTTTTCCTACATAATTTTCCTATTTTCAAAATCCATCTTTTGTCAGTTTTGAGAACTAATTTCATTTCAAAATAAAACAAAACACACTACAATGAACAATAGGCTATTACACGAAGGCCATGACCTGCAGGATTGCTGACATATTCAGAGTTCAAATTAAATTTGTTATTAAAAACTTCAAGACTCATTAAAATAATTTAAAAATCCGATTCTGCGGTGTGTAATTTTCTTAGTACAGCTGTGTATTGGATATTAAATTCTACAGAACTTGAGGTGGTTTGATGATATTATTACCATTAGAAATTAATTATTATTATAGTTAAGGCCATGATGTTAATATATAAAAAGAACAAAACTTGCGTAAGATAATAATATTGTTATTAAAAATCAAATATTTTTTCGCATAGTTATTAATCAAGTGGGTTGGGTAGTTTTCATATATTTAATGGCGGTGTGGTGTAGATGCAGTATTGGCTCGATAGAGCGCAAAATTACAGTTCCTAAGGAAAAACGGTTTACCTTACTTACTGATAAAATAAGAGGCCTAGAAAATGTTGTCGTATCGATCATTTCAGCAAGATCTCTTAGCAGGATAAAATGATTTTACCCCCCTACATTTCAAGCTCTACATGCAGCAAATACCAAGATGCTATGTCTATTGTTCTAAAGCATAGTAAACCTGACATTTTTTAACTTTCACCTACAATCCACAATGACTTGAAATAGCTATTTCTTTACTCCACATGAAAAACCCACTGATCGTCCTGACATTTTTACTTGAAACTCAAAAACTGAAGGTAGATAGGTTCAAGGAAAAGTATTTGGCATAAAAAAATATTCAGAGGGAGTATGTTTCATTATTATGGAAGCATAAGCAATAACTTTCAAAATGTGTGGTATTTTTTCATTGAAAATAAATCTGAAAAATTTGTATTTGAACGTCTAACGAACTTAGTTTGCAGCATTTGCTGCACAAGCCACTAGTATTAATGTACTGTAATATTTGTTAATGACATCCATAAGAATGAAGACGGAAGAGACCAACGGTTCCAATCCCTGAAGTATGTACTGGTAATAAAATTATCCAGTAATCGATTATTAAATGGAGTATGCATTCAATTGAGATTGCAATCTGAAGTTATTATAGACATATTTAATCCGTTCGTACATTGTACAAGTTATCTCACATTAAAATCGAACCCTTTGTTTTATGATGATCTCTGGTGCGTTTTAGCAACGCAGTAAAATTAATTAACGTCTCTCAGCGAAAGTGATTTTTTGCGACTATTGTAGTGATTTGTTGCCACGGAAATATTGAAATAAATGAAGAGTCGTTTGCTATAAACAAATTTCAGGAAGCAACAGTTTAATTAACCAATTTAATTGTACCGTAATTTTCTTTTTACTCGCCATCTTTGCTTGCTTTAATGATGCATAAGTGAAACAAATACCGATTTTCATTAAAAACTGAATGGATCTAAAGTAATACAATGTAGAACTGACCGTGCTGTACGCAACGGCTAAGGTAGGCCTATTGGATTTTTTTGTATGGAAACAACGGTCAAGGGTTCGTATCCCTTTGTTCCTTTATAACAAATATTTAAGATTGTATTTACAGTACAAAATGAATGTTGAATAATGATAATATTGAAGTCTAAGACACTCGGTTAATAATATTTTTGTGTGTGGAAATAACGGTCATGGGTTCGTATCCTCTAGTTTCTGTAGGCAAACATTTAAAATATAACGCGTGCGTCCACTTCATTTGTAATGTTCGATACTATGATCATATCTCACCTTCTTTCGAATTATCATGGCTTAGGTTACATGAGAGGAGAAATCTGCACTCACTCTCTCTCTTAAATCGAATTATGCTCACTTCATCCCCCTATTATTTATTCGCTCGTTTTCAACTCTCTCTCGCTATCATAATATTAATACTCGATCACAACGCGATAACACGCTAAAATTCCACTTCACACATCATCTCTGTATTCCTCATCTTTCACTGTTGCTACATCTCGTCACTGGAACTCTCTGCCGCCTGAAGTCAAGGGCTGCCGAACATTGAAATCTTTCAAATCCAAGTTAGAAAATTATCTTATGACGAGTTGCCAAACTAACTTACTGTTATGACAAGTGTTGTATTCTATGTTTCCACTATTCACATTTTTATGTTCTAGTGATATTTAACTTATTTTATATTTTTATTTTCAATTTTCCGATAATGGTATATCTATAATGTGATAAGTTGAGCTATATATAATCATAATTTTCCTTACTGTGTCTTAAAAATATTGTATTCATTGTATGCTTTGTACTGCACTTTTTATTACTATTATTATTATTATTATTATTATTATTATTATTATTATTATAATTAATTGTCTTATTTTTATACTTTGTATGTCTCATTTATCTTGACCTGCTGTTCACATTTTATTATGCTTTTTCTTTCTTTCTATATGTTATATGTTATGTCTGATTTCTACTTACTTGTTGTTTACATTTTATTATTATTATCTTATTCAGTTTTGTGTGTAAAATTGTAGTGTACTTTGTAAATTTGTTGTTTTTGTAACGTTTTACTCCTGGTTGAGTGTTAGAGAAGGCCATATGGCCTTAACTCTGCCAGGTTAAATAAATCAAATTATTATTATTATTATTATTATTATTATTATTATTATTATTATTATTATTAATAAAATTGTAGGGCGACATACAATACAAAATGAATTTTGAATAATGATAATATTGAAGTATAATACGAAACTCTGTTAATAATATTTTTTGTGTGTGGAAATAACGGTCATGGGTTTGTATTCTTTAGTTTCTGTATGACAAAGATTTAAAATTGTATGTCTTATGTACAATACAAAATGAATGTTGAATAATGATAATATTGAAGTCTAAGAACTCAGTTAATAATATTTTTTTGTGTGTGGAATAACGGTCATGGGTTCGTATCCTTTAGTTTCTGTATGACAAACGTTTAAAATTGTAGGGCCTAGTACAATACAGAATGAATGTTGAATAATGATAATAATGAAATCTAAGACACTCGGTTAATAATATTTTTCGTGTGTGGAAATAATGATCATGGGTTCGTATCCCTTAGTTTCTGTATAACAAAGATTTAAAATTGTATGTCCTTTGTACAGTATAGAATGAATGTTGAATAATGATAATATTGAAGTCTAAGACACTCGGTTAATAATATTTCTTTTTTGTTTTAGGTAAGTGAACGAAGATAAACTGATTTTTTGGCATGCCATGTGATGAGATGAAGCAGATCGGTCCACGCTAGAGGTAAGTTTGCGTCCCCAGAAAATTTAATGATGACTGTTACGTTTTTCTGATACAGTCAAATATGGGTTTAATTGCAGTATTCATCCTTCAATTTACATAATTTTCAAAAATGTTTAGATTGGAACTTTACATTCATCATATGTGTTACTTAGAAAGTTCTATCTGTGTTGACAATACTCTAACGGTCTTGCTAATAAAAACTCTATATTCAGACGTTTAACTGTCTTATACTTATGTAGTGAGTAGCTCGTTTATAAGTCGTGTGTAAATTCCTTACTAATAATCACTACATACGTCGTGTATAACAGTATAACTGTTATACAGCTACGTCATAGTTTCGTCATTACTTCTTTACGAAAGGTAATAGAATATCTGAGGTTCTCTATTGCATCCGGTAGAGCGCTCTAGTGTGGCGTGTTAAGTATCGATAGTACAACTGGCTCTAATCGATTACCACACTATATTTTGGTCAAAGCTGAGAGGATAAAAAGAAAGGAGGGAGCACTCCAAGCAAATATGCTTGAAATCGGTGCGACGGATATGACGTCAAACTACACCTTTTATGCCCCATAATCCTCCGCGAAATACCGCCAATCGCCAAATATTCAATTGCTACTATCCGTTTCGGTCATACGTAAACAGTTTAGAATAGTTTATATAAATGTGTACTTCACTGTATATTTATTAAAAGTGTTATGGTTGTGACATGGACTGAACACTTCATTTCCACATTCTTTCTTTTATCAAGAAAGATGTTGGCACTCCTTCATGTGTTAAAGGTTAGGGGGACATATCAGCGGACATATTTTACAGTTGATCCGAGCAGAATATTAGTTTATTTATAAAAAAATAATACCTACTTAACTTAACTACACTTCTGAAATATTCACAACATGAAACAATTTATAATCGTAATAATATGAACAAAACAGCTAATAAACACACCGGAGAAAGAGATGAATTATGGGTAATTTAACTGCCATACTAGTACACCTTTTTGGTACCACCGTTTCAAGCTTATGGCCCAGGGTTGGGTGAAAGAGTACAAGCTATAGCAATATTATTATAATTATTCTGTGCTCTTTGGTTTGTTCTTCTGTGGTTACAAGGCTACCATCGTTATAAAATGACAGTCGATACGAACAGCTGTTAGAGGGCGGCCATTTTTTCTCTATATACAACGCTTAAACAAGGGGTTTCGTGTATATAACTACTGCAAAGCAATTCCCATTGTATAGCTACAGACTGTTTATACATCCATCGCTTATGCATGGTTTATTAGTAAAGTTTTCTGTCTCAACTCTGCATAAGTCTCGTATAAAAACTATACACGGTTTATTAGTAAGACTGTAGGCATAAATTATATCGCCGTGAGACAAATCGGTTGACAGGGATTTTAAGATTTAGGGAAATCGTGTGTATAAGTGACAATAGTTGCATTGTATTTTTTTTTCCTTTAAATCCATTTTCTAATACTTGACTTCACGTCATTCACCCAGTCGTCCCCATCTGCGAGCGATACGCCGAAGCTATTGTTATTTTTCTACGTGCGTTGTTACTGCTACGATCTTTCTGAAATTCTCTTTTCCGTGCAGTGCGTTAGTCACTTCCCCATCAATATGTTGTTTATAGCAATTTTTTTTTATCTGAATTACATTTAAATTCATTTCAATTCCCGTGTAATTATGAAAGCCGGAAATTGGAATCTGTCAGATACTGTGAGTATAGATTTTAGTGGGGAAAAGTGATATTATCGCTATGAAAATTAAATTCTGAGAAGTAGAGCGTTAGATTTTGAACTGCTAACGCATGGGTTTGATCTAGTGCAATGACAACGTTTTCTTGTATCAGCTGCTTAATGCTGCCTTTTTGTTACCTATTGGTTCATATCCCATGAACTTATTCACGTGATTTCTCAACTCAGTAAACCTACCCTTACTTACTTACTTACTTACTTACTTACTTACTTACTTACTGGCTTTTAAAGGAACTCGGAGGTTCATTGCCGCCCTCACATAAGCCCGCCATTGGTCCCTGTCCGAGCAAGATTAATCCAGTCTCTATCATCATATCCCACCTCCGTCAAATCCATTTTAATATTATCTTCCCATCTACGTCTCGGCCTCCCCAAAGGTCTTTTTCGCTCCGGCCTCCCAACTAACACTCTATATGCATTTCTGGATTCGCCCATACGTGCTACATGCCCTGCCCATCTCAAACATCTGGATTTAATGTTCCTAATTATGTGAGGTGAAGAATACAATGCGTGCAGTTCTGTGTTGTGTAACTTTCTGCATTGTCCTGTAACTTCATCCCTCTTAGCCCCAAATATTTTCCTAAGCACCATATTCTCAAGCATCCTTAATCTCTGTTCCTCTCTCAAAGTGAGAGTCCAAGTTTCACAACCACACAAAACAACCGGTAATATAACTGTTTTATAAATTCTAATTTTCAGATTTTTCGACAGCAGACTGGATGATAAAAGTTTCTCAACCGAATAATAACAGGCATTTCCCATCCAAACCTATCTCTTTACTTGCTTCCAGTAAAATTCCCGTGTTTTCCCTAATCGTCTGTGGATTTTCTCCTAACATATTCACGTCATCCGCATAGACAAGCAGCTGATGTAACCCGTTCAATTCCAAACCCTCTCTGTTATCCTGAACTTTCCTAATGGCATACTCTAGAGCAAAGTTAAAAAGTAAAGATGATAGTGCATCTCCTTGCTTTAGCCCACAGTGAATTGGAAACGCATCTGACAGAAACTGACCTATACGAATTCTGCTGTACGTTTCACTGAGACACATTTTAATTAATCGAACTAAACCTACCCTTACTTACTCTTCACAATGTAGGACACTTAAAAGTTATTTTTAAGAGCAAATTGTTACAGTTGAAACAAACAAAACATTACTAGATTGTCCTCGCTAAATTGTGTCACTCAAGATTTGAAAGTGGTGTAATTTTGTTAAAAATAGGTTTAGAGAGAGCTGTAACGGCTGGGGGAATCATCGTGCTAACCACACGATACCTCTACTTATTTCGACAGTCCCTGGTGCTAGCGAATTCCAGAGTCTTGGCAGGGCTAATGTGAAAAAGGATGAGTATGAGGATGTGCAATGAGATGGTATTGTTAGAATTGTTTCATGACGAGAGCGTGTGTTCAGATTGTGTTGGGAAGAAAGGTAAGAGAAGCGAGACGACAGGTACGAAGGAATAGAAGAGTTCAATGTTTCGAAGAGAAGGAGAAGTGAATGTAAATTTCTTTCCTTATCTGTCGTTTAAGTAGGCCTATGTATACAAACAAGTAAATATATAGACAGACTCACAGTATACTGTGCATTGTTTTCGTCAAGGCTGTCATACATCAATTTTCGGTTTCTCCCCTTCAAAATTTTCTAGAGCTCCTTCAGTGGAACAGCGTAACCCGGAGTGAGACAAGTGGCCAATAGGCTTGGAGCTCACATATTTAGTTTCTTACAGCCCCGAAACCCTTGCAAGGACGCGTTTTGCGTACCTTTTAAACTTGTCCTCCCAATTCTCCTCTTTCAATTCAAATGACCTTATATTGTACCCTGCAGTAAGATGCATTTCTTCTGTTACTTTTCTGTTAGGCCCGAGGTGTGAAGGGTAACAAAGGCAGGGTAATGCAAAACGTTTTATATTTCGACAGACGGAAGCCCAACAAGAAATAAACATTTTCCCAGACCCAATGAGATAAAAATCTCGGTGAGGGGGGGTTCCATGCGCAGGTGCACCTATTGTGTTTGACCTCAAAGGCTTTTAAGGGGAGAAAACAAGTGTTAGAAAAAAAGAAGGCTGCCCCAACGTTGTGGAATAATATGTAATCAAAAACACATTTATACAGGCTGCCTGCGACGTTGTATTGCTCTGTAACTACATCACACAACCCTGCCCTGCGGCTTGTGACGGTTCATTTGAGTAATGCACAGGGTCTTTCTTGTGTATTGGAAGTGTTGCGGTGACCAAGGCAATACAAACACGGGAAAGAGTCCTAGTTTCGTCATGTCCGGAAGTCGATCACCAAAAACGCCTGCACTCCGAAGAACGTCAGAAAAAATCTCTTGTTCATTTTGTGAAAGTAGTCTACTAAGGGCCGATTGTATAAACCATTTAATCTTAGATCAGAGGTTAAATTGATCCTTGTTCTAGCTGAACTTGGAATTTTGTGTTGTATAAAGTCTAATCTGAGATTAATTTGTCTCAAACTAAAGTCAACTTTGACTGAAGGAATTTCTCCGATTAAGTTAGATGATCCAAGTTCAGTTCTTTCTTTTCTGTTTGAAATATACGAGTAGCAGACTGTGCAAATAGAATAACCATTGTTATTAATATTAATAGATATGGTAGTTACACTTATATATTTTTTTTCAATTTCTTGCCTTATTACACAAACAATCTTATATTTTATGAGGCTCTATCGTGTTCAGAAGTATCAAAGAACATAACCTATAATTATATTATGTTTATAACAACCATTAATTATTAATGGATATGATAGGTACATTCATAAAGCTTTATTATGATTAGCAGTATCAAACACCATAACATGGTAGCAGTTTGGAGAACAGTCAACCTTCTTCTTATTGTCCGCCATTATTTACATTGCACAAATAAACCAGTGTCTCCAACAGTGTGTACGAAAAGTCGCCAAAAAGTAGTTGTAAAGTCGCTAGATTTCTCATTATCAACAAAGAAAGATTAAATTTTGTCACTATGGGGTGCTAAAAAGTTCGCTAAACCCGTATTTAAGCAATACAAAAGTTAAAAGAAATTGTTATTGAAAAAGAGTTAAAGTCGCTAGATTGGCAACCCTGAACAAACTTGTACAACATGGTCCGCGCATCACATATTTCACCTGTTTATGCGATTTTGCCAAGTCCTTTTGACGTGAACTTAGATTGCATTTGAACCAAGGTAATTTGATCGCAGAAAAGTTTTATACAATAGAAGAAGTGTCTGAACTCGGTTCACTTTTCGATCTTCGATCAAAGTTGATCTTTAGTCAGGGAGTTTTATACAACTGGGCCTAAGGCGTTTGTGGCTTAAAGGCTAATGGTTTCGTCTTTCATCCAGGAGGTCCGGGTTAGATTCTCGTCCAAGTCGTGAAGGAATTTGTGATGAGAAAAGCAGACGCTGGAGAGGGTTTTTTCTCGGCGTATTCCCGTTTCCCACTATCATTTCCCCAACACTTTCCATCTTTCTTTCATTTCATCTATCATCTGCAATAGTTAAAAATACGCTCGGGAGAAATTTTGGAGATAGTAGCCCTACTGGTTTTCGATGCTGATATAGGAAGCCCTTGTAGCTCCGCGACCTGGAGCTCATCAGGTACTCCTCTAGGAACGAAACTGGCACTGCCAGGGCTGACGCAGTATTGCCATCTGTCTGTAAACATCGCATTCACGAATTCTACAGTTACACAGGCCTGCGATGAAAAAAAAGAAACTTCTTTTAAATTGAACTCCCTTTTATGTATTTTTGTGTGCTTAAGTCAAAAATGGCACATTACGCATCGTTTTTACATAAAACTATATTTTATGTTTTATATTAATATAGCCTGCTGGTGATTTTGCTACATCCATTACTCTGTACTCTAATGTAAAATTTTGTACTAACCAGTTGATGAGGATCAGAAACATAATCTAGAAGGCTGTGTGATGTAAGGAATGAAAGTCCTGAAGAGTTAAGTAGTTTGGACTCAATGATTTAATAAGAAATTTAGTAGAGTAACGGTTAGCGCGTCTGGCCGCGAAACCAGGTGGCCCGGGTTCGATTCCCGGTCGGGACAAGTTACCTGGTTGAGGTTTTTCCCAACCCAATATTAGCAAATGTTGGGTAACTTTTGCTGGACCAACTCATTTCAATATTATCAAATGTTGGACGTAACTAACCGAAGATGTGGATAAAGCCGGACTCATTTCACCAAATTATCACTTCATCTCATTCAAAAGCTAAATAACCTAATGTTGATTTAAAGCGTCACTGAATTGACTCACTGAAAAAAACTTAATAACTCACCGAAAGAGTGACTTAGTAACTCATTGAAAAGCTAATTTAGTAACTCAATAAATTTCAGATTTAATAGGCTAACTCACTGAATTGACTCACTGAATGGGAGAATGACTTAATAACTCACCGAAAGAGTGACTCAGTAACTCATTGAAAAGCCAATTCAGTAACTGAATAAATGCCAGGTTTAATAATAATAATTGAATGATTGAATAATTGAATGATTTGTACAGTATTTGATATAATTGAGTCTCTAACTCACAATCACTGAATGATTGACTTACGAAAGTTATGACTCACTCACTGACAAAACGTAACTTCAACACCAGTTGGAATCCCGTCAAGGGTATGGATGTTTGTCCATTGTCATTGTAACGATTTGTGCTTTCTGATTGTATGACCTTACATTATGGGAGTACCATCATGTGTCAGTGGAATGTAAGGTTGAGAAAAATCCAGTTGTGGACACAGATTAAAAGACCTTGATCTGCAGCTAGCATGAAGAGTTGGTCTTAATATGGCTATGACTATTAATTGACGTACAAATGAACTGATCGTTGGCACATTGATGAACGGATTATTTATTTATTTTTATTTATTTATTTATTTATTTATTTATTTATTTATTTATTTATCTATTTGTCTATCTATCTATCTATCTATCTGTCTGTCTATCTATCTGTCTATCTGTCTGTCTATCTATCTATCTATCTATCTATCTATCTATCTATCTATCTATCTATCTATCTATCTATCTATCTATCTATCTATCTATCTATCTATCTATCTATCTATCTATCTATCTATCTATCTATCTATCTATCTATCTATCTATCTATCTATCTATCTATCTATCTATCTATCATCTGATCTGTCTATCTATCTATCTATCTATCTATCTATCTATCTATCTATCTATCTATCTATCTATCTATCTATCTATCTATCTATCTATCTATCTGTCTGTCTGTCTGTCTGTCTGTCTGTCTGTCTGTCTGTCTGTCTATCTATCTATCTATCGCCTGCTGTACCGAATTTTCTAACGATTTTCCTCATATTTACTAGGGAAATGTCTGCTGAAAATTAAAACAAGTCGCTACCACAGTCCGCCGGTTAGCTTTCAAAGCTCTCAGTGGTCATGGCTCTATGAAGTAAAGACAATGGCGGACAGGCACTGAGAAGGAGTCGCTGGCAACTGGCGCAGGTATGATGCGTGTCTTGTGTCTTGTGGCGTTGCCTTGGTTTCCAGCCCCTGTGCGTGGACATCCTACTGCCCGCCTGGCAACGCCGTCCTCCCTCGACCCTCCGTGTTGGAGGAGGGAGGCAAGAGTTGGTGGTCTCTGCAGATGACGCCCTTGCCCGATTTCCCTATGTCATTGATTTACAAAGCGTGGAGCGCGATCCTCCCGCCCATGAGGGAGAGGTTTTGTTTGGAAATCTCATTCATGTATGTGTGAGTAAATTAAATTATCATTAAATGAGGACATACGTCAGACGTCGAGGAGTGTTTGTGTGTGCTGAGTAATATGGGTAGAATTTTTCCGCCTTTATGGACACACAAGTCATTTGTTTTATAATGAAGTTTCAGTAACGCTTCCTCCCCTGAACGTGTAAATTACAAGTGTAGAAAAATGACTAACCCGCAGTTTAAAGTTCTGCAGATCGCTATCTTGAATTTCTGAAGCCGAGTTTTATGTGATATGGGTATTAATGCACAAAATATATAAAGAAAATATCAAATGAATAGTAATATGCTTTACAAGAGCGGTATGTTGAAGTTTTCATGTTCGAGGAAAAGTTTGAAAAAGCGAAACGTAGTTGAGCTTTTTTAATTTACGAGAATTGAAAGAAAACATACCGCTCGTGTATCGTACATTATTTTGTGCGAAGATCGTTTATTACATACCTGAAAGAGGAATTTCTAATTAGTTACAATGAAATCTCCATCTTGGTTTCTGTTCAATGACGGCAAATTTGCAAAACAAAAATATCTATCTTCAACATTGTTGCTTTAAAATGTTTTCTGTGTTTACTAATTATACTCCAGCAGGCCGTGATATACGTCTGTCTTTTTTCTCCCCCAGTCTATAAATGCGAACTTAAAACAAACGGCAAGGTTATGTAATGAGTTATTTTTCATTTTAATATTTTAACAATATTATTTATATAACATATTGCAGTAATAACATCGGCATCTGGAATCTTGTTGATTTTTTCACGGCTTCCTTAATGTTACTTGCATCACGAATGCAGTAACTTTAGTGGAGTTGTAGAGTTTACTTAATTTTTGCAAATATTTAAAAACAATAATTAACATTGCAATTTAGGGAAAGTTTTTCAATTTATAATTATTACTATATTGAACGTCTCTAAAAATAATATGTTAAAAGCCTAAAGCAGTAAAATGAATGTGGCGCTTAAGCGGTAAGAAGAGGGAAATTGTTATGTGTGTTAGGTTGAGAATACTGAATGTGGAATTTTAGACTTTCCGCGGATTGGTTTTGTGCGGAAACCGAGCAAATACGCACGATCTTGCACAAATAAACATTGTTACATTAATAATGGGGATTTATGGCCAAAATTAAATCAAAATGCCTAAAAAATGACCGAATAAAACAAAAGATGCTCTTATGAGTTGAAACAGGCAAAAAATGGAAAAAAAATGTCCTAACAAATATGTCTTAAAACACTTAGTTTATCACATAAATCATAAATACTAAAGCAGCAATGTTTCTGGTTTACTAGAAAAAAGATGCAATTTTATCAAAATCCTAGCCCTAATCATCAGCATTCATTAAAGTATTCCTAGATATATTACAAGGTACGCGGCCTTCCGGGTTGAAACGATGCGATGCTCTTTCGCGAGCTCCTTTTCCTGTGATGTCATCAGTGAACTTGTTCAGTCAGAATGCCAAGGAAAACAGAAGTACTCAGAAAAACTTCTCATCCAATGTCTTTTCCTTGACCATAAATCTCGTATTATCTGTTGGGGATCGAACGACATTCCATGTATGCGAATTGTCTTTTCTGTGACATGAAATATTTGAGCTTTGTAATACACATTCCTTGTACGAAATGGAAATATCAAAATTGGAAATTTATCTTTTGAACAGGTGGAGAAGTTCAAATATCTTGGAGCAACAGTAACAAATATAAATGATATTCGGGAGGAAATTAAACACAGAATAAATATGGGAAATGCCTGTTATTATTCGGTTGAGAAGCTTTTATCATCCAGTCTGCTGTCAAAAAATCTTAAAGTTAGAATTTATAAAACAGTTATATTACCGGTTGTTCTGTATGGTTGTGAAACTTGTACTCTCACTTTGATAGAGGAACATAGGTTAAGGGTGTTTGAGAATAAGGTGCTTAGGAAAATATTTGGGGCTAAGATGGATGAAGTTACAGGAGAATGGAGAAAGTTACACAACACAGAACTGCACGTATTGTATTCTTCACCTGACATCATTAGGACGTTTGAGATGGGCAGGGCATGTAGCACGTATGGGCGAATCCAGAAATGCATATAGAGTGTTAGTTGGGAAGCCGGAGGGGAAAAAGACCTTTAGGGAGGCCGAGACGTAGATGGGAAGATAATATTAAAATGGATTTGAGGGAAGTGGGATATGATGGTAGAGACTGGATTAATCTTGCTCAGGATAGGGACCGATGGCGGGCTTATGTGAGGGCGGCAATGAACCTCCGGGTTCCTTAAAAGCCAGTAAGTGAGTAAGTAAGTAATACGCATTCTGTTCTGTCCTCCGTAAAAGATCCAAGGGCATTCGTATGTTGGTGCAGTTATAGTAAATAAAGACAGAGTGACAGTAGCGATCTGCAAACGGAGTGGGTTGAGAGGTATGAGTTATCCTTGTATTCGGACACTGCCCCACTCTGTATGGGAACGAGAAGCTCCGGACCCGGTGAGCGCCCAGAGGGAGCTGTCAGGACGGGTGTAGCCTCAATCACGGCCTCTTGAATGCAGATCGCACATGCGATCGCGTGATGTGCCACAATCGTTTCCAGATTCCAAAGATATTTGCACTCGCAATATGCACCACTCGTATGTCCATTGCTCCGTTATTCCTGATGGGGACATCTGACCTCTTGCGAGGGGTTCGTCGTGCAGTAGGGCTGTCCAAAGACTGAAATATTGTACTACCACAGTCTACTATATACAGTCACGAAGTTTGAGTTTTGAAGGTGCTAGAAACAATAGACTGTGACGGTACTATTTTGCATTGCCTGAAATGAGGCGATATTAGCGATTCTAGTGGTGAGCAGCTATCTAATGTTTGCATATTTACCACGTATTGAGCTTCGCGACTGTATATACTAGACTGTGGTACTGCAGTATGGAGCTTGGAGTTCAGCATTAAAGCAGAACAGCCAATAGTAGGTTGTTCTGGATTATACAGAATATACAGAATAAAGAATATGATTACAAAACAAAACAAGAGAAAATTAGTTTCAACCTTTTAACACTTTCAGACTGGCAAAGGGTAAGAACTGAG
The DNA here is from genome assembly GCA_025594305.2 of Periplaneta americana. NCBI lineage: Eukaryota > Metazoa > Arthropoda > Insecta > Blattodea > Blattidae > Periplaneta > Periplaneta americana. The sequence continues at coordinate 10,529,111 of JAJSOF020000036.1, read as the reverse complement.
CTAGCCGGGAACTCTACCAGATACAGATCCAATTTTTCCCTCTATATCCACAGACCTCAAAGTGGGCTGACAACCGTCAAGCAACCAACATTGAGTGCACACTAACTCTGTGTGACTTAAATTGTGGTTTTCTGTTAACGAACAGTGACGTACATTATGCAAATCAAGGTTTCAGGTATAACTCCCTGTAAAATTGATTTGAATAATTTGGAGGGAAAAATTGTTCCGTTGCCGGGTATCGAACCCGGGACGTTTGGTTAAACGTACCAACGCTCTACCAACTGAGCTACCCGGGAACTCTACCAGACACCGATTCAAAATTATATTAAACTTTTTTGTTTCAAAAATATCTCAAATAATAACACCTTGAAATTAATAACATCACCCTGTATATAAACATTTGTTCATCCTGTATATAAACATTTGTTCACCCTGTATATAAACATTTGTTCACCCTTTATATAAACATTTGTTCACCCTGTATATAAACATTTCTTCACTCTTTATATAAACATTTGTCCACCCTGTATATAAACATTTGTTCACCCTTATATAAACATTTGTCCACCCTGTATATAAACATTTGTTCACCCTGTATATAAACATTTGTTCACCCTGTATATAAACATTTGTCCACCCTGTATATAAACATTTGTTCACCCTGTATATAAACATTTGTCCACCCTGTATATAAACACTTGTTCGCCCTGTATAAAAACATTTGTTCATCCTGTATATAAACATTTGTCCACTCTGTATATAAACATTTGTCCACCCTGTATATAAACATTTGTCCACTCTGTATATAAACATTTGTTCACCCTGTATATAAATATTTGTCCGCCCTGTATATAAACATTTGTTCACTCTGTATATAAACATTTGTTCAACCTTTATATAAACATTTGTCCACCCTGTATATAAACATTTGTTCACCTTGTATATAAACATTTGTCCAGCCTGTATATAAACATTTGTTCATTCTGTATATAAACATTTGTTCACCCTGTATATAAACATTTGTTCATTACCATCCAAAGACTATTCAATTTGAACATTTCACAGTTTCATTAGAAGTACTTCAGCAAGCAGAGTGCAATGCTGCTTTTTCACCCCTGTTTTAAAATTGCATATTGATCTTTTTTATAAAGTCGTATGTCCCCTCCTCGTTCCCGAAATATTTCATGCGATTCGAAATGGACCGCCCCCAAACCAACAGCGCCCCCAAGAATGAATGGGTCATACATCAGAGTGTCGGTCAATTTGCTGTCATTAATCAGGCCGAACGAGATGCTATCAGATTCCAGACAAATTGCAAAACAGGACCCACTCTGGGTGGGCGGCAGTTTTGTGCAACGCTGCAGGTGGTCCGCTCCACATGCTGTGGTCGCGGACACATGACAACCCCAAGCCCGAAAACCAAGTGCACGTCTTGTTTCTCCATCCTCATCCTTGCATTGTTTAATTACTTTATAATTTTCTTTATCAGTGCACTGGAGCCTTTTTAACCATTATTCATTCCAATCTCCCTTTCCTTTCTTACGTGAAGATTAATTTTTTAGTCTTACAGAATTTATCTGTTATGGTAAAAATGGCTATTAGAGGAGAAAAATTCGCTCCGACGCCGGGGATCAAACCCGGGTCCTTGGTTCTACGTACCAAGCGCTCTAACCACTGAGCTACTTAGAAGTTCAATCCACAGCACCGGATCGAATCCCCTACTTCTAGTGTTTTTCTCTTTGTGGCCTTACTCCATGTTCGACATATATGTTGATATATATTAAGTCAACTGCCATTATACAAGGAGCGCACTCAATTAAGAGACTTTGTGGCCGGGATTCCACAGTATATATGCACTGTTGGGCGAAGAATTTACGTAAAAATTAAGGGTGCTATTCAGAGAATTTCCTAGCCCGTTGGAACTAAAAACTGAAACGATTCCCCGACGCTATCGACTGGTTACTTGTCAGCATTCATATCATATATCGCCGGAACACTGGTTTATGAATACGAAAAACGTTAGTTTGCTGGTCATCCACGGAAGCCCGTCACTTAATTTAAGACGGCGCTTATTCCGTCTATGAATACGGCCCTAATTTTTTAGTTTTTTTTTTTAATAATCTTTACGTAAGAAAGGAAAGGGAGATTGGAATGAATAATGGTTAAAAAAAAAAAAGAGGGATAAATGGCTCCACTGCACTGATAAAGAAAATTTCTGACATTTCTAGAGTCGATGAATAGACTACCTTAAATACAATTTAAAATTAATAAAATAATAACACCTTCCAAAAAAAAAAATTAAAACGTAGTCACACATTCAATGGGATTAAAAATCCTCTGTCATTTTTATTTAAGCTTAATAACTCAATCTTATAATAACATTTTTTTTTTTCCATTGTTGGTAACTCTATAGCATCTATTAGATGCTTTAAACGCACTGGATTTACCCGTGCTAACAGATGGAGTTACTTGTCAACAATGTGACGCTGAAACGTGTGTTCAGGTTACTGCCCAGCGACAGTCCTGATGTATTTTTATATTTGTGATTATTGGTTAATTAATATTAACCCGGCACACTCACAATCACACTCACATTCATACAAATTTCCAGACTCTAGACACCCAGGGAATTCCTCTTCTTCAAGAAAAATTCACCGAGAGCTGAGTCCGGGAATCGAACCCGGGACCTCCTGATCTTACAATAACGTAGAGCGCTTTTTTATTGCGTGTTTTTATCTGTTGTGTTTGTATGCTGTGTGCAGTTTGAGGGGAGGTTTCTACATGAATTCATTAACAGTTTCCTTGCATGTTCTTTTTATTTTCGGGTCCCTTTTCCTCAATCAAACTTGACGCATCTCTCGTTCCTGACGACGGATGTCGATGCACTGCCCTACAGTTCACTGTTGCCTGGAACTGAACCCCAGCCAGGTCTTGATAATGTCAGGGTCCATATATCATGGAACGTCATGCATTTCTGGTGGCTGCGTCCAGGAGTGTTTGTGGCTGTAAAAACTTATTTATTTTTGTGTTTACCGCAATCTGTCCCAGCTTTATTTTTGTTTACAGAAATCTGGTCATATTTATGTTTACTCTCCCCGCGAGTTTTAACTTGCACTAGTGGTTTGCGAACGCTGTTATTCGCCTGTTTTTTTTTTTCCACGGTTCCCATAGATACCGAAGACTTGCCTAAGGCCGCAGAAGCCTATCATACAGATAGTTGCAGCGTGAAAATAGATAGTGCTAATAGATTGTGCAAATCGCTTTGAAGTCGAGATGTTAATTTAAATAACAGCGGGCGGCAAGCAGCGGGAACAAGCCGAGCGCTGTCGGGGTACATTAAAATTCATCTTAAATGCGTATCTCAGCCTGGCCTACATCTTCATTATCAGCATAAGCGAAAACGATCAGAAACGGATCTGAATGTTCAGCACCATGTCTCAGTTTCAAGACTTTATTATGTAGTATGTAAGTATATACAGGGACATCACTTTATTTTTACCAACATTTTTAACATTAACCTGGCTATACTCGGAAACACTGTTTCCCCCCTTCCATTACAGGAGTTTGATGTTACTAGTGCAATATGTAAACAAATCATTTTACTAGGTATAGGGGGAGAGAAAAGTAGTGTATCCATTTATGTTGTAGGGACATACGATATTACGATTTTCAGTTTGATCATCACTTTTACGGAATCTATCAAAATACAGTAGAGTAGTAACATTTTTTTTTTCAAAAACTCAACTTTTCAGGCGGCTATGTTCGTTATGTAATGTCTACTTTATTTAGCATATTAATTATTGATGTTATCATACAATATAGAGAGTGCATTTAAATTGAGGGGGTCATAAGTAAAGGGCTGTAAGTGCACTTAAGTTACTTTTGAGAAAATGGGGTTGAAATATTTAAAAAAATCGGTGAAATTTTTTATTTAAATTTTGATGTGTGATGCGATTAAAATATCCCTTTGCACTAAAATTTTAGATACTTTTGCTTAACTGGATGCACAACTCATTTATTACAAATGTCACTAGCATTCCTTTGCTTTAAAAATTCAAAAAAAAAAAGCTAATCAGAATTTTTAAACATGTTGCTGAAAATGGTTACCGTTCATTACAATGCAGGCTTCAATTCAGTACGCATATTATTGAAAACATTTTGAAGCATATTCTCTGAAATTGTATTTATCGTTTCTTGAATATAATTTTTAGTGATATTTTAATAAGGTTCTTTCTTCTATGAAAACGCAATCATATTTATGAAACACGCTATACACTGCAGTGTTTACTTCACTGCTTGAAGACTTCTAAAACAGCGGCCGTAAGTTTGTGTGTCTGAAAGCAAGGACATTAGTGAAGGGGTGAGAGTGAAGTACATTCAGAATTGCAGGTACAATAAAAATGCAAGTAAAAATAAAATGATGTCCCTGTACATGACAGCTTTTGCAACTGCTTAACATAAATTAAATGCCGCTTCCCTAGTCGCGGAATCCAAATTCTTCAAGTAAACATTTATGTCAATTAGGGACGTACGTAAGGGGGGGGGGCTACCGGGTTTGAACCCCCTCCTTGAACTTAAAAAAATTACATAGGTATATATTTGAATATTTTTTATCCGTAACACTGAACAACAAGAATTTTCGTAATTTCATTTTGTTAAGAGTTTGTCCGATAAGCAAGATACAATAGGATGAAGTTTAATGGGCCGTCAATGCTTATCTGTTATTTGTAATAATGTTACAATTTATTAATCACATAAACGTTTTCGGCACTTGTGTGTGCCATCTTCAGATGTTGAAGAGATTTAGTACCGGTATATATTTGACAATGCCATAATGGTTACACATGCTGTCGACATTACCGTGATATGTTTACATAAGTGACCTTATTGCAATATTCTTATTAATTGTTAATTATCAATTGTCCTCTTAAAATGATTTTAGCATACAATACTAAGTAAAACAATTAAAAACAGTTAATTAAAAGCATCCCTTCATAATGAACTATAGCAGGTATGCACATTCTCTGACTCCCGATTACGTTCTGTAATCACAACCTTCGAATATAGAGCGAGCTGTCTGTAAGCAAACGATCATTCCGTACAGTGTGGGAGGAAGAATATTTTTGTTGTGAAAACGTAAAGTGTTTACTATGCTGTAAGGTATTGTCAGGACTACTACTGAGCAACATAAAACATACGCTCTACCATCCAGAACATTATTATTATTATTATTATTATTATTATTATTATTATTATTACTAGTACAATTATTGTTATTGTGGTGATTTTATTCCAACAAAAATACATATTATGATAAAATAATTTTTCAGGGGTGCAACGTGCACTACAGTTTCAAGAATTGAAAGCACTTCATGAAAGGCCAAACATTGAAGACAGTCGAACAATTCAGAGTCTACGTTTAGGAGCAAGTTATGTAGTATGTTGGGAATTAGCTAAGGCACTAAAAACCCTTCACAGATGGTGAACTTGTAAAGAAATCTATGGTGTCTGAACAAAATATAGTTAATTACATCTCCGTATTAGAACAGCTCAAATGTGAATTCACAGAACATAGATTTAATGATTTTAGACGTATGGAAAGTGATATTAAACTTTTTGTTAATCCTTTCATAGTAAATTTAGTACAATCCGTGAGAGTGCAGTTCCAGGACGAGTTAATTGATTTACAAAGTCATGTAGAATTCAGAACTAAATGCGGAGAATATGACTTGCCAAGCATAGAAGTATTCAAAAATGAATAAAACGCAATATCCCAAGATGAGCTTATTCGTTGTCACTCGAAATATTTGTGCAAACAATTAGTTTCGAGAATGAAGGTTGCTAAATTCAAAAATCCAAACAAAGATCCCGATTAACAGATGAGAATATTTCGTGCATTGCATTAAATTCGTTGGAAATAGATTTCCGATTACTTGCAGAAAAAAATAGGCCTATACATGTTGAATGTGGAATATGAAAATAACATTATCTATGATATAATAGTATCATAACTGTATAAAATATAATAAATAATGTAATAAATGAATATTTACTTTTTCAAATTCAGTTAATTATCCGTATTTAAGACAGTGAGAGCGATGCCACGGGCGATGCTGCAATGTAGTTGCGGAGCCCAGTCCGTACACTGTGTGTGTTATGCAGTGCAGCATCATCTGTGTAATCGGGGCTTTTACAATTTTGAGCATACCTGAACTATAGTGATTGAGTAACATCACAACCAGCTGCTATACTATGCCAGGCTAGTCTGAAAATCGGAAAGTGACAACGTGATATTGTAAGAAATTGCAAAAACGTAATACTGTAAGTCGGCAGAAGAAAACAACATTATTGTATCTAAACACCTAATAGCTGGAATCCATATTATGCAAGCATCTTACACGCTATGATGAACTTTTTAAGTGTTTTATTAAGTGTGTTGTATATATGACAGTGAATGACATTAAGCAATTTGTGAACACCACCCATTAACAAATTTATGGCTCACATTCTATTTGTTACTCTGATCAGATCAATCTAAACCTGGTATTAATGTGTAATTAGGTGATTAATATCTGAAGTCATTGAACATCATCTGACATTGCTAAAACTGTCAGTCTCTATTTATAACGTTTATCAATCACGTGAACTATAGCTCATTATGAAGGGATGGTTTTAATTAACTGTTTTAATTGTTTTACTTAGTATTGTATGTTAAAATCATTTTAAGGGGACAATGGGTAATTAACAATTAATAAGAATATTGCAATAAGGTCACTTATGTAAACATATCACGGTAATGTCGATAGCATGTGTAACCATTATGGCATTGTCAAATATGTACCGGTACTAAATCTCTTCAACATCTGAAGATGGCACACACAAGTGCCGAAAACGTTTATGTGATTAATAAATTGTAACATTATTACAAATAACAGATAAGCATTGACGGCCCATTCAACTTCATCCTATTAACAAGAATTTTGCTCCGACTTAAAACAATGTGTCCCGTATTTTCTCTAATCGTTTGTGGATTTTCTCCTAACATATTCACGTCATCCGCATAGAGGGGCGGCAAATACAGTATATAATATTAATTTAATTCTTATATCTTAGTTTATCGGAATCCATATAACATGTCTTTAAAATTTGTGATTAAAAGAACCAAATAGCCTAGTTGCGAAACTCATAAGACTGTAACTATTAGAAAGGATGTGTCATTTTCGTAACAAATTTCCTTGTCCCACATCTGTAGAGTAACGGCTAGCGTTCGATTCCCGGTCGGGGCAAGTTACCTGGTTGAGGTAATGCTGGATAACTTTCGGTGCTGGATCCCGGACTCATTTCACCGGCAATATCACCTTCATCTCATTCAGACGCTAAGTAACCTGAGATGTTGAGACAGCGTCGTAAAATAACCTACTAAAAAAAAACAAATTTCTTTCTCCCATTTCGCTCTGTCATAATACAGTTTTGCTGTAACGTATTTCAAAACCTCATTGACGCACTTACTCTTTCAAATTACAGCTATCAGTAGGTACTTTTAGCTCAAGTTTTCTTTTTTAGGCGCGCGTAAGAGTCGGGTAGATATCACGTTTCTCTTCCGGTCCGTTATGGCTGCAAATATCTCGTCGCCATCACCTGGAGGCCATAGCACCGAGTATATTGGTTATGGGCACCATGTAGTGTGGTCACACCGCGGTTAGTTGTTATGCACGCCGCTTCATCTCTTCACACTGACCCTGTTGGAAGACCAGCCTGAAGATGAGCAGCCTGCCTACTGCAAAGGCGCGGCACTGACGGGTATGTGCTAGCGGGGCTTCGCGGGGGCAGGGAGGACCCGCTGGACAATATAACACTAGCTTGGGGGGAGGGGGACAAAAAACCAAGACGAAGCAAGATAGGGAAGACTTTTAGTGAGGATTGCGCGAAGAAGATGGTCGGGGGGCTAGAAGGAGGAAGACGAAGCCCCTGTGCTGCTGTGTAGTAAGTTTTAGTACGTCTGGTGCAGTAACTGCAGTCCAGTGCTGTGCTCCCACGAGAAGACCTGAAGAAGCAAGAGAACGAACGGATAATTTAAATTAGAGCTTGATTCTATATTGCATTAATTCTATGTTATTTTATCATGCAGTACCATTACTCAAGGTCGACCTGGTTGGCAAGTTGGTATAGCGCTGGCCTTCTATGCCCAAGATTGCGGGTTCGATCCCGGGCCAGGTCGATGGCATTTAAGTGTGCTTAAATGCGACAGGCTCATGTCAGTAGATTTACTGGCATGTAAAAGAACTCCTGTGGGACAAAATTCCGGCACATCCGGCGACGCTGGTATAACCTCTGCAGTTGCGAGCGTCGTTAAATAAAAAACATAACCATTACTCAATCGTGGTTTGTTATATCAAATACTTGTTTGGCCATCCTCTGTTGTCAGAGAAGTTTGTTCTTTGTTAGTTCTCAATTCGTTGTTTTAGAAACTCAAAAGTTTACCTTATTTTGCCGCTTAAATATAATTTTATCGCACATTTTCGCTAGTCGATCGTCTTTTCTTATAATAAGAATTCGCAGCTAGATCATTATTTGTTATGGAATTAACTCACAATTTCGACGTCATTTCTATAACCATACTCTAAACTATTTCCAACTAAAGATTGAAGTAGACGTAAACAAAACCGAAATGTATTACTCCGCAATCGCAAGCTAGCTACCAAAGCAGCCACCAGGGCGCATTATTTTCAGCAAGTGAGCACGCAGGGCAGCCACCGTCTGATATATTGCAGACATTTCAACACATTCATTGAACTAACCCGTAAAATGCTCACAGAGGGTTAATATTTATTATTTCTCTACTGGGAATAGTGGATTTTCATTTTCTGTAGATTCGTGATAAAATGTTATTCTTTGAAGAGCGGAGAATTTCTTTAATTCTACAGAAATTTATTTGAGGTTGGCAACACTGTGTTATACCAGCTGTGCTGATGTGCCCTGTGAAGCTGCAAGTCACCTTGGGAGGGATTTAACGCCTATTACGCATGCGCATTGCCATAATACACGTTACAATGATTTAACACGCAATGTCTGAAACTACTAATATAAACATGTTGTTTAAATCGTAAGAAAGTGTTCTTATAAGCATGTTTAATTCACTCGTATTCCATGTATATTATACATTTTATTATTTTAGAAGGAACTATTTTAATGTGAGGAAGAAGATGACAAGCATGAGTTTGGAGGCGTTGTGCGTCCAATAGCCAATCAGGAACCATTATGCCACGTACATTTATTTACATTTACTTCAATCTTTAGCTGGAAAGAAAGTAGCTATTCGGTGGTCGTTTATGACAAACACGCTACTCGATTGTCGTATGTTACAGCATAAACTCCATTTTTTAACACGTACTGTCCTTACTCACTCGTAGTTATTAGTAAAAACTAGTCAGGTCTTCGTTTGTTGTCTCAGAAGTTTGTTTGTTATTAGAGCAGTTTTAGAAATTCTCAACTCTTCCTTACTTCAAGATTTCGAATAATTTATAACACCTTTTAGCTATTCGATCGTCTTTTCTTATAGTAAAATCTCGCAACTCGATCGTTATGTTATAGCTGATGTTTACATCATTCTTATCATAATGTTCTGATTATTCGATGGTTCTTTATGACAGTAAATCGCTACGCGATTGTCATTTGATGTACCATCATTCGCTAGTCGATCGTCATTTTTTCTGTTCAATGAACTCCCGACCAGATTCTCATTTATTATTCAATGTTATCATCAAAACCGTTACTCCTTTCTTATTAGCCTATACTAACATAAAAGGTACCCTAATATTTATTTTCACAAGATATACGAGTATTATCTATGGTAATCTCAGACCTCGAGTGACATTTATTAGGACTATTTCATGAATAAAATAAAAATGTAAATAATACATCCCTAAAATTCGCTCACATAATGTTAATAATTATATATTTATGAATACTTAACCTAGACATACATTGTGAAGTAGAAATAGATGAATATCGATTACTGCAATAAATAAATTTGATATTATTCAGTAATGCCAATTGCAGAAAGCGAAATACAGGTTTAACAATGTTAATTTAAGAATCTTTTTCTTCACACTATAGCGAAAAATATGTTGCTACAGAGTGGAGCCATCTCTGTTTAGATAATTAAAACACGAATTTTATTACGCCATACAGAAAGCAGTTTGATCAAAGACCTTGTATATAATACTACACAAGGTCTTAGGGTTTGATATGTGCTGATAGAAATAAAGTTACATAAATTTGAACACCTGACTTTGTATTAATTGTTCAATTTCATTGATGTACTATAAATTTTATATGCTACAATTAGTTCAGGTTACCTGTGGGAGCGAGAAATACAGGTGCTGCCGACCAATGTCAGCTATGTCTTATTTCTAGCGTTACTCCATGCTAAAAGAAAGTATTTTCCATAACTCGACAAAAGCATTACATATTTCTCCCTGTAATGTGTTTTAGGCCTAACGGATTCATGCTCATCGATTTACGGAGAAACAGTTGGCGACACTGACTAAACAAAAGAACGACCTTGTGATAAATTGATTGTGATAAAACGAGTTGCAAAAATGATCGCGATGTATGACTATGATCGGCTGAAATTCAAAATTTCATTACATGTCATTGGTCGAAAATTGAATGACGTCATCTAAACGAAATAGTCAATGTAAATTTATAGTTCTGTAAATAAAAGTAATGTAACAAAAACGTTTCTATGTAAATTTCTTGCCTCCTGGGAAAGAAATGTTTGTTCTTAGTATTAAATTAAATTTATAACATAATTTTAAGCCATGAATTTGCATCTTCACGGGTTTATACACAGAACAAAGAGCCATAAAATATGAAAAATAAATTTCACATAACATCATATAATTCATGGCAACAACCAAATTGATCACGAGACAAGACAGTGGTGGTTATTGCTTTAAAGCACGAGTTGGAAGGTGGTGCTATAAAACTAATGTTGACTGGAGATGTTAATGGCGTTGGGATCTGATGAATGAAACGGTTGAGGTACGCTTCGTATTGTTGTCGAGCGCTTGGGCGTGAACGTGGTCATGTGGTAAATGTGACGCAGGGCGTAGCTGGGTGGAGACGTTGGAAAGATGTGCCAAGAATTGAGTCAATTCTCAGCAGGGGCCCAACGACTACATGTATTACGTAGTCTCTCAAATTGGGACCTAGAGGGTGCAGCTGAAATGCCTTACCTTGCTAGACCTCATATTTGCTCTGGTTTGAAGGGGAATAAACAATGTGTCTGAATAGAATGCGCGGTCTTTTATCTGTAAACGTTGCTCTAAAGTCATATATTAAAACATATTCTCTCTCATATAGCCTACATTAACTTAATGGGTTGATAAACACTGACGTTGTAAACAAAAGCATGTCAGTCAAGGGTTGGTTATTATTGCACGTGTACAAGCATTCTCTTGGCTGAGATTTATTGTGTTACCATGTTAGCCGAGGTTTACCACAGACTTACAATAATTATGGATACATATTTGAACTCCAATAAAGGGGTAGTTTGTAATACACGGTGAATAAATCTGAACTCACGTGTGTTTATGACTACAGTTCACAATGAAACACTTAAAAAAAAAAACGAGAGAGATATTAGCCTTCACAGTTATTCTCAATTTTATACTTACTTACTGGATTTTAAGGAATCCGGAGGTTCATTGCCGCCCTCACTTAAGCCCGCCATTGGTCCCTATCCTGAGCAAGATTAATCCAGTCTCTATCATCATATCCCACCTCCCTCAAATCCATTTTAATATTATCTTCCCATCTACGTCTCGGCCTCCCCAAAGGTCTTTTTCCCTTTGGCCTCCCAACTAACACTCTATATGCATCTCTGGATTCGCCCATACGTGCTACATGCCCTGCCCATCTCAAACGTCTGGATTTAATGTTCCTAATTATTCCCCTTCAAACCAGTCAGGTGAAGAATACAATGCGTGCAGTTCTGTGTTGTGTAACTTTCTCCATTCTCCTGTAACTTCATCCCTTTTAGCCCCAAATATTTTCCTAAGCACCTTATTCTCAAACACCCTTAACCTATGTTCCTCTCTCAAAGTGAGAATCCAAGTTTCACAACCATACAGAACAACCGGTAATATAACTGTTTTATTAATTCTAACTTTCAGATTTTTTGACAGCACACTGAATGATAAAAGCTTCTCAACCGAATAACAACAAGCATTTCCCATATTTATTCTGTGTTTAATTTCCTCTCGAGTATCATTTATATTTGTTACTGTTGCTCCCAGATATTTGAATTTTTCCACCTCTTCAAAGGATAAATTTACAATTTTTATATTTCGATTTCGTACAATATTCTCGTCAGGAAACATAATCATATACTTTGACTTTTCGGGATTTACTTCCAAACCTCTCTCTTTACTTGCTTCAAGTAAAATTCCCGTGTTTTTCCTAATCGTTTGTGGATTTTCTCCTAACATATTCACGTCATCTGCATAGACAAGAAGCTGATGTAACCCGTTCAATTCCAAGCCCTCTCTGTTATCCTGGACTTTCCTAATGGCATGCTCTAGAGCAAAGTTAAAAAGTAAAGGTGATAGTGCATCTCCTTGCTTTAGCCCACAGTGAATTGGGAACGCATCTGACAGAAACTGAGCTATACGGAATTCTGCATTTTGTACTTTTATAAAATTTGACCCGTATTTAATTCAAGAATTCCCAATAAAAGAGCAGCATTATAACTGATAACAGAAGGAATATTTGTGGCATCGATTGTATTCAAACACAAGGCCCTAGTTTTCAGATAGACGATTCGACCAGACGGTTATTTCTGGCAGCAGTTTCAAAGGTTTGTATACATACATTTTCATCGTCATTCGAGCGGTAGCGTTTCCAGATGAAATTTCTGCTTCTGTTCTTGGTAGTAAAATAGGTTTTTATAACGGCCCTCCCATAGTCGCCTTGGTAACAGTTGCCAGATTGCTGGCTCAAGACGACCACGGATCCGAGTGAAAATCTCGAAGATGGCAAAGTTGTATTTGTGATGGACAAAGCCAAGATTGTGAGGGTTTTCCTCATGGTTGTTCCGTTTTTCCCTCTCGTTATTTCACCAACACTCTACCGCAATTCCCATTTCATTATCATCTTAATTAAAAAAATATGGCATCTCCTGTGTTTGTGTGACGCCAGAACCGACGTCTGAGAGATTGGTAGATTGTAATGGTGGTGAGTTTTAGATAACTTATAGTTCTTTATAAGAGACGTTGAAGCCCTCACAAGTTTCTCCTTCCCCTAAGGGTATCTGACGGCTCAGTATACGTACTATGAGTAACGAAAGATGACTACCAGAGGTGTGGTATGCGGATTAAAAAGTTGGAGAGGAATGCATAGTGTGGCGGATAATGAAGCTGGATTAGCAGAAGCATAGTCGGCACCCAACTCATTGCATCACGGGTGCACAAAAAAAAAGCTTAGACATGTCCCATGTCCCACCCGATAAGCACTTCTATACCTCTATATATCTGCTATATGACTTATATGTCTCTTGTCAATAAATTTTTTGAAGTACGGTAGTATAATTTCCTTGTTAACTGCTATTGTGAAGACGCCAGTATAAGTTATGAACCATGTGTAAACATATATATACAGTGTGTTAATTAAGTATAGAATATTGCTAATAACTCTTTATAGGCAATATTCATTTTACGAAAAAATACGAAAAGCAAAAGTTGTTTGAGATATTTAACTAAAACGTATGGCTGTGGTCTAACAAAAGTATTGATTCATGTACAGAATATGGCAAAAAAAATAACACTTTTTTTTTAATGGCACTCAACATTAAATTTTACATATTTAAAATCTCCATTCAATGTTACATACAAATATAAGTTTGACTCAGTATAAATGATGAATACTATCTTGTAAATGTTATAGTTCTTTCAAATGCTTTGGTAATATAACAAAAAATAAATGTGTGTATTTGTATGAAGTAGGCCATGAAACAAACAAAAGAATAACATAACTGTTTCAGAGAATGTATAAAATTATAACAAATGTTCAAAACGAGAACCATTCACGGCCAAACAATGCCCCAGTCTATCACGAAAGCAGTCCGTTGACTTTCTCACACTTTTAGGTGTGATCAGTTGCATTTCATTGCTAATCATTACTAATCAGGTCTTCAGTACTGTTTGGTCTATCACGATACACCCTGGACTTTAAGTAACCAACCATCATTAGGATTTCTATCCTTTCTCTTTCAGAAAGTATTGCCATGATGAACAGTTTTAAACTCAGGAATGAAAAGGAGTCATTGTTGTTTTATATTATTGTTTTGTTTGTTTCATGGCCTACTCCATATCAATACACACATTTATTTTGTGTTGCATATCAAAACATTTGAAAGAACGATAATTTTAAACATTCTCTGAAACAGTTATGTTATTGTTTTGTTTGTTTCATGGCCTACTTCATTATGAATACACAGATTTATTTTGTGTTACATTATCAAAGCATTTCAAAGAACCATAACATTTATAAGAGAATATTCATAATTTATGCAGAGTCAAACTTCTATTTGTATGTAAAATTGAATGGAGATTTCAAATATGTAAAATTTAATATAGGGTGCCATTTAAAAAAGTTATTTTTTGCCATACTCTATACATGAATCAATATTTTTGTGGGACCACATTCGCACTATTCCATCTCAAATCGACCGAAATATAGAGAAAATTGACCTTACAATTTCTAAATACAATGAAACTTTTTTTGTAAGTAGAGAACTGTGATACAATGCTTTGTGCAAAGCTTGAAGCATCAGAACTTCATAGTGTTTAAATTAAAAATATTTAAATTTATCGTATTTTCATAAAATTAGCAACTCTAAACTGTTGTGGCTCCGAAACCCTTTCTCCCAATGATCAAAATCATGGTTTATTTTGATGCTGAGAAATTAAAGTTTTATGTTGACATATAAACAGATTTTCTTACTTTTTATGGAAATGGAGAAATTTAGATTTTTCCTCATTAAGACGTCTTTGCCTAGGAAAAAATATTTTTAAAATATATAGTACAAAAAACATATTTTTTACTGATGGTATGTTGATAAAGTATTGAAAATATCAAATAAAGAAAATAAATAGTACACGCGTGAACTAACCAGCTGACTGTGAGACGGGAGCTAGCCGAGACAAGCAAGGCCAGGAGACAAACACGTGATGTTTCGTCTAGTAGCGCATAGCTGGGCTAGCTTTATCACAAGTTTTCAAAAACATAGGAGTAAAATGACTCCCAACGCTCGCTTATCTTCAGCACTCGGCCAGTACGTGCGGTACTGCGCCGTTCAAGTCCAGGCGTGTGAAAATAATCTATTTAATACCCTCGACACTTATTGCCGTACCACTAAGCAAACAATGCCGAATCCCTCTTAATAATGCAAGGTTTTTTCTCAATATTTTTTTACATTTTTACAAATTGGCAAAAAGCCTAAAAGTAAGTAAAATCAGATTATCTGTCTCTTTGTATACAATAAGGATTACTTCTTAATATAACCTACCAAATGTCAGCTTCAAAATGAGCTCCCGATCAGTGTTCTGCAGTAAATGGTTCCAGAGTTCTGAGCACTGAAAGAGGCTTGTTTTTATAAAATACGCTAAATTTGTCGCTCAACAATACGAAAACCGTTTGACTTTCGATAGTATATTTTTGAAAATGCAATCTCCTTAGCACCTTGTATAAATAGGGAAAAAATTAGAGTATAAAAAATGCGAGGTTTTTTACTGATCGATTTCATAATATGGAATAGCCCATAAAGAGTTATTAGCAATATTCATAATTAACACACTGTATAATTTCGTAATTATGAAATTGAAAATCTTTTCCTTCATTATTTCAGCTGATATCTTGCATTATTCCTAGGTAAAAAATCTCTCTTTTTCCCGTGATTTAGACCTTCATTCATTTGGGGTTGAATCTTCCCTCTCCATTCAGTTAAGGACAAATTAACTCCTCGGGGTGACGTAATAACTGCTTTGTGCAGCTACTGGTCCGATCTGAAAGTGGGTTAATTGTGAGCACCACTTGAAATTGCCTTCCTTCTCTCTTACACAAGCTGCCAACTGTACGTATACTATCCTGCAAGCAAAATGACGACTTGCTCTGCTGAACAGCGCCTGGAAAGTTGAGATTGCGCTTACCCGCAACACATAACAGGTAGAGAAGTTGCCGACCTGTCACGGCGAAATAACAGCCAACCTCGGAGCAATGCGGGCTTCAGCAGCCCACACGACCTTCTTCATGTAAAACCGAGCCTGTCACTTAGGCTTGCCCGCAACACATACTTGTGCAGCGGAATTGCTTCGGTACATGCATTATTCCTTGGCGCCCCTTGCTGTTTTGTCTTTC
Organism: Periplaneta americana; assembly: GCA_025594305.2. Lineage (NCBI taxonomy): Eukaryota > Metazoa > Arthropoda > Insecta > Blattodea > Blattidae > Periplaneta > Periplaneta americana. Next base: position 10,512,692 of record JAJSOF020000036.1, on the reverse strand, counting down.
TTAGGATCCGTCTGTGTGGATGCTTAACGCTTATTCTTGTCTTCAACGTTGAGCAGAGGACTATTTTTGTGTTGAAATTTACGGGATTGTGTTGTATTAGATATTTTAAGAAGTTTAATATGCTCGTAGCTACTATATGCAACTTTACAAAAGCGTTCTTTTCATGGGAAGAATTCAATTTTATCATCATCATCATCACGATGAGAGTCATTCAAATCCGACGGAGGACGATCATTTTAAAGGGTGATGCAACCATTAACGTAGTTTCTATAGGGAGAGAAATAAAGCTGTGGGTTTTATTTACTGCAGTTTTAGAGCAGATAAAATACACCCTATATACATACATACATACATACATACATATTACATTACATACATAAATATACATACATACATACATACATACATATATACATACTGTACATGTTACATACATACATACATAAATACATACTGTACATGCATTCATAAACACACTCTATATACATACATACTTACATACAACATACATACATACATACTGTATATTCATACATACATACTGTATATTCATACATACATACTGTACATGCACCTGTACATACACACTGACATACATACATACATACATACATACATACATACATACATACATACATACATACATACATACTGTACATGCACCTGTTCATACACACTGTACATACAAACATAGATACAAACATACATACATACATACATACATACTGTACATGCACCTGTACATACACACTGTACATACAAACATAGATACATACATACATACATACATACATACATACTGTACATGCACCTGTACATACACACTGTACATACAAACATAGATACAAACATACATACATACATACATACATACTGTACATGCACCTGTACATACACACTGTACATACAAACATTACAAACATAAAATACATACATACATTACATACATACATACTTATAACAACACTGTAATATAAACATAGATACAAACATACATACATACATACATACAATGATATGCACCTGTACATACACACTGTCATACAAACATAGATACAAACATACATACATACATACATACATACATACTTACACACATACATGCACACACTGTACATACATGCATACATACATACATACATACATACATACATTACATACATACACCACTGATCAAAAGTTTTCGATCAGCTATGAAAACAACTATAAACTATATTTCAATGTACGAACACATCGGAAAAAATCTAAATTGGCCAATAAAATAATTATTTTCTCTCTCTAGCATTATGACGTGATATAATATTCAAAACAAATCCCTATTTTAACCACAAATACATAGTTGTGATAGGTGATCCTTTTGACCGGTAGTGTATATACATACATACATACATACATACATACATACATACATACATACATACATACATACATACATACATACATACATACTTTCGTCCACACCTGTGGAGTAACGGTCTCTGGTCGCGAAACCAGGTGGCCGGGTTGGATTCCCGGTCGGGGGAAACCTGGTTGAGGAATTTTCCTCAACGCAATATGAGCAAATGCTGGATAACTTTCGGTGTTGGACCCCGGACTCATTTCACTGGCATTATCCTTCATCTCATTCAGACGCTAAATAACCTAAGATGTTGATAAACCGTAAAACAACCTAATAAAATAAATAAATATTTAGGTTTTAGGTAGTGCTACACCCATGGACCCGAAAAGATGTTGCACTCTCCACCAAGTAACTTACATAGGCGTGCAAATCCTAGACATTTAACAGTCAAACTGTAAAAAGTGGTATGTAACAATAATTTAACACTATGCTACTACCTAAAACAGGCATCTGTTTAGTTGGAATATGTCTAAAAAATCTTCAGCTTGAGTTTTTTTCTAAAACTTTAGTATTACGAATTCACGAGGGCATATTCTACGATAATGTGGGCTTATGGACTATGAAGGGTTCAGATCCATAGTGGGCCAAGTACCATTTACAACTGTAAAAACAAGGGTTAAAATTATTATTACTATAATTCAATGGAAACATATAGCAAGTAATATAAAGTATACATAATAAAACTAAATGATTATTAATCTTCATTAAACTAATTCACTAACTTTAATCTTGTTTTCTCCGTTTTTAATAAATGGCGCTTGGCCCACTATGGCTCTGAACCCTTCATAAAGTTTAAGGCTCATTCACAATGAAAATTAAACATAACGTAAGCGTTAACTTAGGAATAAAAACGTTACGGTAAAATCAATCATACCATCATTCACGATGGGAACATAAACATAACCACAAACATACTTGGTAACCTGGAAACATAACAACGACGCCATTTTCTCATATTCTGTCGTATACTTCCCATCTACACGATTGTGTTCTGTAACACGTAAGTCATAATCATTTTGGAGTTTGCAAACTTTCAACTTAACGTCTTACGGTAATGTTTATTCAATGCTTATGGAATCATTGTGAATGATCCCATTTGTAGCCTGGGCCCAAACTTCTGTGTTTATGTTACGGTTCTGTTTAATTTTCATTGTGAATGGGCCTTAAGTGTGGGAACTGTAATAGATTATTTGGCGTTATATTTTGACACGTGAATGCAGTATACAGAAATAGTTATTAGAAAATCTATGAATATTATCATTATGCTCTTTATTTCTAAGGACTCCTTTTGAGGAGGGTTGTCTGAATTCATAAGATGTTGAAAAGAGCAAGATTCGAACAGCTCTTTTCGTCGGTCTCTATCCACATACAGATGGACGCGGCTTTCCATAAAGAAAAGGAGGAATATATTTCACATATGATGACGGCACAACTGTTCAGCATGGCATGCTATCCTGTTAAATGCTGCCTCCATTCAAAACCTCTGCCTTACAATGGATATCACAGCCTCGGCGGGGAAGATAATGGCACACTGCAACTATAACCAGACTGCGTTTATTGCAGGTCGTGCAAAGAAATAGACGTTCCTTCTACGGACTTTAGTATTACGTAGTACGAGTGCTTTGAAATGGGATGGTCGAGAGGAAGCTGTGGTTAGCAACATGAGGTTACCGGACAACTGTAATAGGATAAGCATTATTATTATTATTATTATTATTATTGATATTACCTACATACTTTCTTTTAAGGAACCCGGAGGTTCATTGCCGCTCTCACATAAGCTCGCCATTGATCCCTATCCTGAGCAAGATCAATCTAGTCTCTATCATCATATCCCACCTCCCTCAAATACATTTTAATATTATCTTCCCATCTACGTCCCGGTCTCCCCAACGGTCTTTTTACCTCTGGCCTCCCAACTAACACTCTATATGTATTTCTGGATTCGCCCATATGTGCTACATGCCCTGCCCATCTCAAACAATTATGTCAGATGAAGAATACAATGCAGTCCTGTGTTGTGTAACTTTCTCCATTCTCCTGTAACTTCATCCCTCATATATCAGTACTAATAATAAATCTGTAGCTGTAATTTTTTTGGTGATTTTCGATTTTCCAAAAATATTTGGTCCTAACATAGTATAATTAACCGCCCTGAAACCGGAAATCGCAAATTCTTGTTTGTATGTCTGTCTGTCTGTCTGGATGTTTGTTATCTTTTCACGCGATAATGGCTGAACTGATTTATATGAAAATTTGAATATAAATTAAGTTCGTTGTAAATAAATTTAGGCTATATGGCATTCAAAATATTTTATTTTTAAAGAATAAGGGGGCTTGAATTAAATAAATCGAAATTCTTTAAGTTATTAGAATTTTCAGAAAATATTACGTAACAAAAGTTTCTTTAAAAATAATTTCCGATACGTTTTATTCCATGCAAAATTTTATAGGATATATTTAATGAGATAAATGAGTTTGAAAATTACAATCACAACGCCATCTATAATGAAATAAAAACAAATGACTTCGTCTATAAGGGGCCTTGGACAACAACAATCGAAAGCTATGAAACATACGGTAGCCTACAGAGAATGTTTCTGTGTTTGTAAAAATATCGGCTAAATTAACCGATTTGTATAATTAATTATTAATTCACCATTGGAAAGTGTAGTTTCTCTAGATGAACATAATGATATAATATTATTACAGTAACTTCTGACTGAATCGAGGATAGGTAAGATTAAAAAGCTTCTTATGCACAGAAAACTTGATAGGCATTCGTTTCCTGTATTTCCAAAATAATTTTTATGACCAAATGAGTGGTCTCTGGATCAAAATGATCGCATTTAAATTTTTAATAGCTACAATTTAAATTAAGTAACATAATGAACGATTTATCCTTCTATCAAACACGAATGTTCCCTGGACCAAACGTCCTATTTTAATTATGTAATTACTTTATATTTATTTCTAACGGGTGCAGCGGAGCGCACGGGTACGGCTAATATATTAATAATTTTTTCGTTCTCGTTCCCGTTGTCATTTCCGTTACCGGTTTATCGTGGATTAGGCGTAACTCTAGCCCAAGATATTTTTTTTGTTATTTTACGACGCTGTATCAACATCTCAGGTTATTTAGCGTCTGAATGAAGTGAAGGTGATAATACCGGAAAAATGAATCCGGGGTCCAGTATCGATAGTTACCCAGTATTTGCTCATATTGGATTGAGGGAAAACCCCCCGGACAAAAATTTCAACCAGGTAACTTGCCCCGACCGGAATTCGGACCCGGGCCACTTGGTTTCGCACTAACCGTAACTCTACAGGTGTGGACTGCCAAGATATTGTAACTTTCGAGCAAGAACTACGGCGAGAAACGTACATGGATGTAGTAATAGCAGTGTATTGTCATATCAGTTTCATTGTATGCTTTACTTCGCCATAGATTTATTTTGAGTGCATGTTGTATGTAGCCTTTTTGACTTCGAAAAACTTGTAGACGATTTAATTGGATATTTACTGAGAATCGACATTTTTGTTTAAAACCTAAAATTAACTAGGCTACTTTTCTGAAACAAAAGTTTTATACGATAATGAACCGTTAGGGCGGGGAAACTTATTTATATTTTATAAAAATAATCCACGAACACGGAGAATACTTTCAGAAACTTTTTCCCTCGACGTTGAGCGCCCTTTTCCCTCATTACGTTTTAATGTTGTACTGGCTGAATGCTTTCCTCCGTTTTAACCGCTTTCAAGATGGTTTGGTAGGTTATCTGTAAGCTGGATGTCGGGAATTGCGTTATATCCGGAGAAGGAATCGAAACTCGCAAGATAAGAAGTTCAAAATAATTATGGAACAATGCTTTTTTCTTCATCATCATCTTGTCTTTTTTCTCTCTCCGTCTCTGATTTTACGATGTATAAAAATAAATTATTCTGATGCTGTATAAATAATTATATTTTGGGATGTTCGCGAAAATACACTTTTTCAGCATTTCTCATACAAAAAAGTGGTTTTTGACGTTCTGTCTTAAGGGGACACTCAACTTAAAAATTGGAGAAAAAGTGTCATAGAAATGAAAAATTAAATTTCTACACTAATTTACGTGACAGAACTAAATCAATACGCAGAATTCTTCCCCTATTCATTGAGAAGTCACAGTCAAATGCACAAAGCCAAAAAATAAAAAATGATAATTAAAAGTGATACTTCAATTAATGATAGATTAAAAATTGAAATATTTTTTATTTTGAAAAGTATTGGATCTGATGTGTTATTATTCGGTTGAGAAGCTCTTATCATCCAGTCTGCTGTCAAAAAATCTGAAAGTTAGAATTTATAAAACAGTTATATTACCGGTTCTTCGGTATGGTTGTGAAACTTGGACTCTCACTCTGAGAGAGGAACATAGGTTAAGGGTGTTTGAGAATAAGGTGCTTAGGAAAATATTTGGGGCTAAGCGAGATGAAGTTACAGGAGAATGGAGAAAGTTACAGAACACAGAACTGCACGCATTGTATTCTTCACCTGACATAATTAGGAACATAAAATCCAGCCAGACATTTGAGATGGGCAGGGCATGTAGCACGTATGGGCGAATCCAGAAATGCATATAGAGTGTTAGTTGGGAGACCGGAAGGAAAAAGACCTTTAGGGAGGCCGAGACGTAGATGGGAGGATAATATTAAAATGGATTTGAGGGAGGTGGGGTATGATGATAGAGAATGGATTAATCTTACACAGGATAGGGACCGATGGCGGGCTTATGTGAGGGCGGCAATGAACCTTCGGGTTCCTTAAAAGCCATTTGTAAGTAAGTAAGTATTGGATCTAATGAGCTGAGATTTAGCATGTTACTTTCCATGTATATATTAAACTTTTTCTCCAAATTTGAAAAAGATTGGTCGGATAGGAAAAAAGTTCCAAAATATAGTTGAGTGTCCCCTTAAGTCTGTTTAAAGTGATTTCTTCTTATATTTTCCCATACATATTCTGTATCTGATTTTTCTGGAATAATTAAAATGAAATACGATATAATAATTTTGTGAAAATTTAATGAACATTTATTTGAAATCAAAATGCAGATTGATGAAAATCAGCTTCAATGATTTATTCTATTTTTATTTCGTGAATAAGATGAAGTAATAAAGTAAATAAAGTAGGCAGTGGCCTGTCCCGTGATCTCTCTCTTCTGGAAGAATTAATTGTTATGTGCGGAATTATTTGTAGGCCTATTCTTAGTTACGGATTTTTTAATTCCTAAAACCATCACACCTCACCAGGTCAAGCCACGAAGTCACTACCTTTAGTCAAGATCCTGTTATATCTCAATAGACATTCGTTTATTCATTGTTTCATTATCTCCTTTTCATGAACCTATAGATTTTCGCTGGATTTATCCTTGAAAAGATCTGAATTCATTCATTCGGTCATTCATTGTCTTATCTACTTATTTTCATGACTTCTATAATTGTATTATCTTTGAATATTCATTCCTTCATTCGTATTTCATTATCTACTTTTCATGATTCCTATTTTTATCTGAATAGACATTCATTCGTTCATTCATTTTTTCATTATCTACTTTTCGTGCTTCTCATAATCCTATTTATCTGTGAAAAGATATTCATTCATTGTTTCATTATCTAATTTTCATGCTTTTCATAATAATTCTATTATCTAGACATTCATTCGTTCATTCATTTTCATTATCTGATTTTCATGCTTTTCTAATTTTATTATCTTTGAACAGACATTCATTCCTTCATTCATTGTTTCATTACCTACTTTTTCATGCTTCTCATAATTATTTACTATTATATCTTTGAATAGACATTCATTCCTACATTCATTCCTAATTCTATTATCTTTGAACAGACATTTATTTCATTATTTTCATCTTCTTTTCCTTTGATGATTCCTTTGTAATTATCTACTTTTCATGTTTTCATTCCTACATCCGATTTCATTATCTACTTTTCATGCTTCCCATAATTCTATTATCTTCTTCATAATTCAATTATATTTGAATAGACATTCATTCCTTCATTCGTATTTCATTATTTAATTTTCATCTTCTTTTCTATTACCTTTGAATAGACATTCATTCCTAATCCGTATTTCATTATCAAACTTCCCATAATTCTTTATCATTATCCATTCGTATTTCATTATCGATTTTTCATTCTCATCTATTAATAGACATTCATTCCTTAATTCATATTTCATTATCTAGTTCATTATTCCTTTGAATAGACATTCATTCCATATTTCATATCTATTTTCATGCTTCTCATTATCTTTGAATAGACATTCATTCCTTCATTCATTATCTAGTTTTCATTTCATTATCGATTTTTTCACGCTTCTCATAATCCTATTATATCTGAATCATTTATTCAATTCATATTTCATTATCTAATTTTATTTCTCAATAATATATTATTCATTCCTTGAACAGACATTCATTCCTTCATTCATATTTCATTATCTACTTTTCATGATCCTTTAATTCTATTATCTTTGAATGACATCATTCCTTCATTCGTATTTCATTATCTACTTTTCATGCTGCTCATAATCCTATTATCTTTGAATAGACATTCTGAATTTCATTATCTATTTTCATGCTTCATTTCCTATTATCTTTGAATAGACATTCATTCCCTCATTCGATTTCCTTATCTACTTTTTGCTGAATCATTATCTTTGAATACATTCATTCCCTCATTCCATTTTTCTGAATTATCTACTTTTCATGCTTCTCATAATCCTATTATCTTTGAATAGACATTCATTCCTCATTCGTATTTCATTATCTACTTTTCATGCTTCTCATAATCCTATTATCTTTGAATAGGCATTCATTTCCTCATTCGTATTTCATTATCTAATAGATTTTCATTTCTCATAATTCTATTATCTTTGAATTTCATTCCTTCATTCATTTCTTATCTACTTTTCATGATAATCCTTTATCTTTGAATTTCATTCCCTCATTCGTATTTCAATCTACTTTTCATAATTCCATTTATATCTTTGAATAGATATTCATTCCTTCATTCGTTGGTTTCATCATCTTCTTTTCATGATCCTAATTATTATTTTGAATGGATCATTATTCATTCAATTTCATTATCTACTTTTCATGCTCATAATTCTATTATCTTTGAATAGAATTCATTCCTTCATTCATATTTCATTATTCTTTTCATGTTTCATATTTTTATATCTTTGAATAGACATTCATTCCTTCATTCATATTTCATTATCTACTTTTCATGCTTCTCATAATCCAATTATATCTGAATAGATATATTCGTTCATTCCTTGGTTTCATCTTCTTTTCATGATCCTTTATTTTTTTAGTGGATCATTATCAACCTTTCTCATAATCCTATTATACCTAGATGTAAATAGACATTAATTCATTGCTTCATCATCCGTTTCCATGACCTTACTGGTTTTGAACCGTTTAGCTGAGGAACATCTTTAAAAGGCTGGTTAGAGTTAGATGGTTAGCGAATCACGCAGTATTGACATTTAATAAACTTGAGTAGAGTCCGTCACGCTCGAAAGGAAACGTCGCGTCGCTGCAAGCGTTGGTCAATACGGTAACGCGTTGTTTGAACGGAAATAATCCAATCCCACACGCGTCTCAGACTTGTGTAATCCGGACATTGTCTCCTCCTCCCGCCCGCCTTCATTTTTATATGGAGTGCAGAAACTTGGATGCAAATGTAATTCTCTGGCAACGTTATCATAACGCTACGTGTCTTCATGGCCAGAATTCCAAATACTCGCACCTTAGACAGTTTTTATTCAGTTCTACAACCATTACTGGATCGATCGCAACGACGAAATAGTTGGGCAGAGTGATGCAGCCATCTAGCGCTTTGTGAGATGGTTTCTATAGGTGTCTACGTATATGTACGTGTATGTACATGTGTGTTATCGAGAACGGTAGAAGGAAGTGACGTGAAAAGCATGAAGGGGGGACAGCGGGCAAGTAGGGGAGCCAAATATTGTGTATATATAGAATTCGAGTGGGGTTGGTAGGGTAAGGGGGGCGTAGTTCCCCCCTTGATTCTAATACACCTGCCGTGGGGGCTCATGGGGTAAGGTTTGGTATCAGCGCAAGTGGGTTGGGGAGTGAGGGGGGGTGTTGCCGTGGAAACAGGTGCATGTAGGCCTACAAACTGCCGCTGATGTTAGGAACAAAGGCCTGACAGCCCGCCCTCCGCACTCGCCCGGATAAACAGGCCTACGAACGTGGGGCCTGCTCCCCCCACGCCCTCAACCCAGCGTTATGCATTATGGCGTTCCACATTATGGAGACCCAGTCCGTACAAATGACCTGCTACGTCGTTACGGCCAAATGCGACAATGGAACAGAATAAACGGCGATTTGCTGTCTTTATGTCGGTTCACGCTTCTATCCCAGGCGAGTGTCTTTGGCAATTCTGATAGCATTTCGAACAACATAAAAATTCTTGACTCTGTGGTGGCGTTGGTGATCGCCAATATTTCTAGAACATAAATAGATATAGATCTATTACCTACGCTACGGCATTCACTTCTAAACCCCATTTCAGTTTGGTTGATAGGCTTTCCCCTCTACTCACACTCTTTACCGTCCGTGAAGGGGAAGATGCTACTGTCTATCTTACTAACGTTCGACTAATTGACTTTGAACATAGTGAAAATTCTTATTATTGAAAATGTTTACCTGTACTCTATATTTCGAAAATCTATACTACGCGTTTGTATTCCATTTTATTGTTGTTTATGTTAACTGGCACATTAAAAAGCTACTGACAGCAGAAGATAAATGTTTTCTCCACCGCTAGTTGCTACTCTACAGCATACACTTACAGCGTATTCCGAATCTCACCGGTCCGGTGGCGTCAATGACGTCACGTTGCAGCGAAATAAGGAACAAAACTGCTGGAAGGATCGATGCTATCATGGCGACTGTACAAGTTGTTGTCTGTGCTACGCTAGCAAAATGTTGCGAAATTTTCGTACTCCCATCTCTTTCAAAGAAAAGACAGCATAAACAATTTATTTCTTGAACCAGTAGTAATAACTGGTCCGTTGACATGTTCGCTCATAAACCATTAACATATTGTTTTTACGTTGTGCTCATTACAAACAATACAGCAGAACTAAAGCAGAACACACCGCCATGACACAACAGTGCACGATGTTATTCGTCTGCTAATTCCCGCCCTATACAAGAGTCAATCAGATTCACTGATGGCGGCTGATGGAGACTGCCACCACCTCTGCAAGTTGATGGCACCGGTGCGACACCGGTGGAGCATCAATGAGTCATCGGTGGAATTCGGAACACCGTGATGCCATCGGATTGCTCACCGGTGAGATTCGGAATACGCTCAACGGGACAATCTGCACTGTATCGCTCCCCCCTGACTTCATAATACAAACTAACATTCCTTAATTTAATTAATTATTAGTTGAAAATATTGTAAGAACGACACTAAAATATACTGAAACATGTAATTGTCAAACATCTGTGTCACTGTATTTTATATCCACTTATGTACTTCATTTAATATTTCATTTTCTAGTGTGTACAACCTGGGGGTGCAGGTATAAGAGGTAACAGCTACAGCTCTGTTAGTGAAGGACTCAGGGCAAGTAGAAGGGGAAAGAAATGCCTTCGCATCCTCTCAACTTGTATGAAATGTCGTTTAGAAATTAAACAGCACAGTAACAAATCTACCCGCAGAAGTAGACCCGGGTTCAAATCCTAGTTGGGACCGGCGTCGGAAACCGCACACCAAAATTTGCTACCTGGGTTTGAGTCATATAGAAACTGCACACCAAAATGTTTTCTACCTGTTTTGCCGATACTAAACATAGTTTTAATTTACCAAACTGTTTTCATTTTGTTCGACATGGGCCCGGTTTCTTCAACCTTTGTTAAATTATAACAGTGTGTTATTCCATTTTAACTGTAAACTCAACAGTTGAAGCATTTCTTCAACTACTGTTAGTACTAACAGGCTGTTAAAACCCATGTTAATTTAACTGCCCAATTTCATGCAGTTAAATCATTTAACTCTCTGTTAGCATAGAAGTATCCAATATGGCTGGTGCGTTATGCTGAACTTATATATCTGGATTATTTAGAAAATGATATCCATGAATACATAAACAGAGCGGATGATTTCTGTGATTTGACAGACCAGAAGTTCACACAAAGGTATAGGCTATTTTCTGCCAAGCTTTACTTTTCGCTTTCAACTTAGATCCGTTTGTTTGTTTATTCTCATTAATTGGTTTATACTGGGAAATAATTTCCAGCAGAAGGTTTCTTTCGAAAGAAGAGAAATTAGTCCCTCGATTTCTTTTTGTTCCAGTGTTTTCCATTTCATAACAGCAATACCAATACGCCGCTCCACGCTATTGTGATACAGACGAGGAAAGAAGCAGAAATCAAACCTGAGAGAATAGAAAGACTTCTATCCTCTCTGAATCAAACAACGGAAACAAGCGAGAATCGCAATTGTCAGAGTTCAGAAAACAGAAGTGAGCCTATACTTGGTTATAGGTTATGGTTAAACTCTAGAATCTCTGGTCCTAACAGAGAGTTAACAAACAGAATGTTAAAATGTGAAATGTAAAGTCGAAGAAACGCAATATTTTTAACAGCAATTCATACTTTTAACTTATAGTTAATTAACGCTATGTTAGGTGCATTTTAACAAAGGTTGAAGAAACTGGGCCATGGAGCTTTTGTTTACATGTTAGTTCGTAAACCAGTCACCTGGTAGTACTGCACTGTCCACGACATGACGTGATTCAGACGTACTTCCGACATAATAATCTTGGTTATGCAATAGTTTTCATTTGTTTATATGTTAGTTCGTAAACCAGTCACCTAGTAGTCTGCAGCTACACTACGGAAGTACAGTACACTAAAGCAGAAAATAGTGTTTTGTCTTTGCCAACAAAATAGCAGTGTTCAGAAATCCCTGACAGTAGCATGCTGCCGATCAACTCCGGACATGAGAGCAGAATCACTGTATAGCATTTGTTAAGTACATCTATATATATAATTTGAACTGGTAATGGAAATTACGGGAAAACGGCTGAACGGATTTTAATAAATGGCCCCTCATTTTGAAGCTTGGAACCCAAAGTTTTTCGGAAAAGTAGTAGTTTTCAGTGAAATGTCAATTTTCCTATATAATTTTCCTATTTTCCAAAATCCATCTGTTGTCAGTTTTGAGAACTAATTTTATCGAATCACGGCCGACTTGATTGAATTTCAGGACAAAACACACACTACAATAAACTATAGGCTATTACACGAAGGCCATGACCTGCAGTATTGCCGACATATTTAGAGCTCAATTCAATTTGTTATTAAAAACTGATTCTGCAGTATATAATAATTTTCTGAGTACAGCTGTGTATTGGATATTCAAATCTACGAAACTTGAGGTGGTTTGATGACATTATTATCATTAGAAATTAAATATTATAGTTAATATCATGATGCATCTATTTTTCATTAATTGTACATACTATTGATGCTATATTGATGACATGAAAGTGAAAGGTTTTGAAGTTATGTAAGTAAATGTAGAGAATATCTTAATTTAGATCTTCATTTCTATAATTTACTGAGTGGCTGCTATATATAACTACAAAACTTAAGTAAGATAATATTGTTATTAAAAATCAAATATTTTTATACTTATTAGCCCAGTGGGGTTGGGTCTTTTTCATATACTTAATGGCGGTGTAGTGTAGATATTGATATGTGTCATTGTCTTCAGTATTGGCTCGACAGAGCACAAAAATTACAGTTCCTAAGGAAAGATCAAAAAGTATTACTTACTGATAAAATAAGAGGCCTCTTAGTAAGATAAAATGATTTTACGCTCTACATTTCAAGTTCTACATGCAGCAGCTATACGAAAATGCTATTGTTCGAAAGCTTAGCAAACCTGAATTTTTTTTAACTTTCGCCTACAATCCACAATGACCTGAAATAGCTACTGCTATCGTCCTGACATTGATACTTGCGTTTTCGCGTTGAAATTCAAAAACTGAAGTTGGATAGGTTCAAGAAAAAGTATTTGGCCTAAAAAAAATCCATTCAGAGGGAGTATGTTTCATTATTATGGAAGCAAATAACTATCAAAAAGACAAGTATTCTTCATTGCAAATAAATCTGAAAAATGTTTATTTGAACGTCTAACGAACTTAGTTTGCAGCAGCATTTGCTGCACAAGCCACTAGTCTAATATAATTTTAACTTAACTAATGTACGCTAGATCCCATATTTTGTAAGTTGTGGAGTTTCCGGGTAGGATTAGTAAAACCCTCGTCAATCAGTGTGCAATATTCGGGTAGGATTAGTGGGTCCCAGGAAAAGCGGTGTGCAGTTTCCGATCAAAGTGTGCAGTTTCCGCCTACCCGTTGGGACAAGTTGCCTACTTGAGGTTTTCCCTCAACTCATTAAGAACAAATGCTGGATAACTTTCGGCGCTGGACCCTGGACTCATTTCGCTGATATTACCAACTTCATCTCACTCTGACGCTAAACAACTATTGCAGTTGATAATGTGTCTTAAAATAAACCAATTAAAAAAATGTAAGGTAGGGGTAGAGAGCGCGACTCATGGATCGAGACTGCCATCGGACGTGGGTTCGAATCCCAATTGAAACGATTGCTTGGTTGGATTTTTTTTTCGAGTTTTTCCAAAACTGTAAAACGAATGACAGAATCAGTCAAACAATAAAATTATTTTTACGATCTAGTAAAATTCGGTAATATTATTAGTATGTTTATCAATCAGGCCCCATAACAAAATCTTACCATAGACTGTCTGCCACACACAGTACAATGCGCAATAGGTTTATATTAGATTTACGGACACCTTTGTTTTCTTCCATCAGTTTTCAGTATGCCTACTACCAGAGCAAAAATAGCGCACCGCAACTAGTAACTGATGCAGAGATTCAACAGAATGTTTTCAAAAATAAAAAATAAATCATTTGTCTTTTCAAATAATCTTTAAACTCATAACCCTAAAACATATTTTTGCACTTTCATATTTTTCTGTTGCATGTTGTATCCGAGTTTCAATTTTTAATGAACTTAGGGCTATAAATAATTCTGAAGGTTAAAAAACCTCAATCTGGTATAAAACTTAAGTTCATTTATGTATATTTCAAAGCGGTGCACTCCATTTCGAAAAATTTTTGGCCGCCGTGGTCGTTCAGTGATATTGATCACTCACATATCGTCATCATAAGTTCTTGGAAAACATCTGCAATATCCATGTATATTGCGGGAACCGCATCTTGCACTGTTGAGCCTTGAACTAAGTTTAAACGGCAGACTGCCGATCATTAAACTCAAGCTAACTCAAGATTAACTGGCAGTTAAGGTTTATAATGCTGCAGAACGAAACACTTCGGTAAATTGAAATAATATATGATATGCGTAAATCACGAAGTGATTTAAGACGGCGCTTATTCCGTCGGATCCCGGCCAACTAGTCACTCATAACGACGATGCACCTCAGCACAAAACTGTATGGACTTCGGTCCTATTTCCTCGTGACATCTTCTGACTGGTGTTCAGAGGGCGGCCACTAGTAGGGTCTATGAACCTTCAAGAGTTGGAACTCAATCAGATGACAATTCTGTTCGACGCCGGGGTTGTATCCGGTGTGGCTTAGTGGATAAAGCATCAGCACGTAGAGCTGAAAACCCGGGTTCAAGAGCCGGCGCCGGAGAGAATTTTTCTCCGATCCATTACTCTTTCATCGTACTTCAGTTTAAACTGAACGTAAGGTTTAAACGACATTTATAATACTGGTCCTAAGCCTACCACATGGCATTTTACAACGCGCTCTTACTACAGGACAATAGATGAAATGCGGTCATTTACCTACCATTTTTTTTTAACCCCGGTTATCTAACACACCTAATCCAGTTACGTAAAACATTATCATTTTGAAATCTAATTTATGTGGAATTTATATTAATTTCAGTTGTAGTTTTAATGATTACGCCACTTGCACTGTTTTGATCTCGTAACTTTGGGTGCTATTCATAGATATTTCGCAGCACGCGCTACCGGATACCCACTGGTTACTAGTACAGAATTCAAATCATATCCTATCGCTAACACTGGTTTATGAATACGAAAAACGCTGATAATCCACCGAAAGCCCGCGCTAAAAATGTCTATGAATACGGCCCTAAGAAGTTATTGTATAACGTAAGATGATCTCAAATGGTAGGACTCTCTATTCATGTGGTCGACATGGAGTAATGCTGTTCGCAGGTAGAACTGAAGTTCATACTCGTATAAAAAAGATAGGGTTTAACTTTACGAATAGCTGATCCGCATGCTGTAGTGATGTGATCAGGTCAGTATATCGGAAATGCAAATCGAATTACAAAACAGACGTATCAATTTGTCCGGTAGGGCTTGCACCCATTACATCAAGCTAAATTTCCGTGCGACAACAGTCATATGTAGATCCTGTTCCACTGAAATGAGTTCATTAAGTCTGAAGGAAAATAGCTTTCCATAGAGCAACCAGAAAGTACCGCCGCACATGATTTGTTTCGCGATATGATTCAGTTTTTTTCGAGTATTGCTCGCATGCTTCTTTGACCCCGGAAATTGTAACAAGTCATTCATGAGCATCACCCTTCGGCGGCTTTACCCTCAGGGAAAGAAACCGTAATTATTCATGCGGTACTACGTTCAACGGTTTGACGTTACTAACAGAAAATTTGAAACTGTGAGTACATTTCATGGAGCTCGATGTAGTGACTGTTGTAACATCTAAGCCTACACAGTTATTATTAGGGCTAGGATTTTGATGACCTATAAATCATAAAAAAATGTCCTAAAACAATGCATTTATGACCTAAAATCTTTAAAAAAATGCCCTAAAAATTGATCTTACTTTCTAAAATTGGCTTAGTAGGAAAAGGAGTTTTGTGCTGCTTAATATTTAAGCTAGTAATTAAATTAAACTAGTTCCAACATTTAAGTTTATTTAATTTTACGTATTTTTTTCTAAGTGGTACACTTTAATTATTTTACCTGATGTAGTTTCCATGTAATCCATCACAAGGCCATTCTTATACGGAATTAGCAAGTATAGAGGAGTCTATATTGAAGGGATGGTTGGACTGATCCATTACATGGGCTGTACTACGTTAAAAGGACAATATTTGTGTAGAAAAACGATTAAAATATTATACAAAATAATGGGTAGAAGCCACCGGCGTAGCTCTGTCGGTTAATGCGCTTGCCTGCCGATCCGAAGTTGCGCTCGGTCGCGGGTTCGATTCCCGGTTGGGCTGATTATCTGGTTGGGTTTTTTGCGAGGTTTTCTCAACCGTAAGGCAAATGTCAGGTAATCTATGGCGAATCCTCGGCCTCATCTCGCCAAATATATCACTATCACCAACTCCATCGACGCTAAATAATCTCGTAGTTTGTACAGCGTCGTTAAATAACTAAGTAAAAAATAAAGGGCAAAATATGTTATTCCAAAACTCATTACCGAGTGGAAGTATGCAAAGTATATTGTTTTTAAGGCACTGATATTTACTATTTTTGCATAGATCTAATAGCAAAATAAAATGAATTTAGTTTGAGGGTAATTTCTTTAATGCGATCTTTCCATTTTAACATATTATCGATTTTTAAGCCAATAAATTTGGTTGTTGTTGTTTCTAATAGGGATCTATTGTTAATTATTGCGCTAGAAATTTGCGAGGTTAGAGTAGTGGTTAGATGGAAATTACCAAAAATAATCACTGACTTCGTTTGTGCTCCTTATTTTTTATATTTTCCTTGCAGCTTAAAAAAAGAAAACATATAAAATAATACGTATTTGAGAGCTCTTGTGACGTAGAATGCCATGAAGACTTGGATCTATATCTCTTTCTCGCTCCCTCGCTCTGTTTTTATGTCCTCCATCTTCCTCTATGTCTTTCTCCCTCCTCTTCTTCCTCCTCGCTTCCTAGTCCCTCATTCCATACCTGGATATAAACTGAGACAGGGTGGAGGGTAAGGCAACCCACCCATTCTTTCACTCACACACACATTCACCCTACCCTTTCCTCTATATATACCACCTACCTTTATCTCCCCCAACCACCCTACCTTTAGGTCTTGTATTTTTTTGTAACTCATTTTTTCCTTCAGCCTTTCTAGGGTTCCCCATCCCCTTTGGTATATCGCCACAGCGAGGGTAGAGGAAAGGTTTTTTAGGGGCTACAATGAGAAAGGAATGGAGATGACGAGGGAAGGCTTTTTTTCTGAGAAAGAAAACGAAAAATAATAAAAAAGGTAAAAATGTCTGCTCTGTGACCAACTCATGCTAGCACGCAAGCAGTTGGGGGGAAAGGGAGGTGAGAACCTAAAAATGCACATGTACAGCGTTGGGGTGCAATCCACCCTCGGAGAGGCAAAGAAAGCTCCCTCGCTGTATCCAGATTGATTCAATTCGACTTTCAAATTCTGCGCATTCATGTTGTAAACACATCATGCGAAAATAACAGGCTGGTTGCTATGGTTATATTAAAAGGTTGAGTTCGTAAGTGGGAGGCGTTTTAATATCTTGTCTTTTACACAACGCCACTCGATTATGATCTGTTGAGTTTGGCTTAGAAACAAGTGTACGTGTTGTACTGCAGTATCTGTTGGGTTTATAATATTATCTTTCTTCCTCAGAAACATAGACCTATAAGAATTGCGTATGCTACCGTATTCATATGGATAAATAATGACATCTTCCTACTCTCCTGTCATATAATGTAACTGCTGTTACAAAAAGGCAGTCGAGAGTCGATAATATAACTTGCGATAATAACGATATTTTCGAGAATTAAGATGCATATTTAGAAACAGTTATGAATTATCCAAATATATCATAATCTGGAACTCGTGTTACTATTACACAAAGAATATACTGTATATTTTTCATTTCAGTCCATAAAACCAGGTGGCCCGGGTTCGAATCCCGGTCGGGGCAAGTTACCTGGTTGAGGTTTTTTTCTGTGGTTTTCCCTCAACCCAACTTGAGCAAATGCTGGATAACTTTCGTTGCTGGACCCCGGACTCACTTCACCGGCATTATCACCTTCATCTCATTCAGACGCTAAATAACCTAAGATGTTGATACAGCGTCGTAAAATAACCTACTTAAAAACGTTCATCAAACCGTGTCTTGTTTCTGCATTGTATTTCTTCAAAAGGATACTGGCCGAGATCGAATTCAGTTACATATTCACAGTGATCTGACAATATATCCCGGATCTTACTCCCTGAAACTGTTGTTGGAAAAATGCCTTTCGAAATGTATTGTTTTGGTTTCAATTGTGATTTAAAATAATGAACGGAATCACTCAGTTCTGCTGTAAATATCGCAGATATAAGCGGACATATTCGAAGTCTGTCCGGAGCAAGAATCATTGAATTCCAGAAAATTTGTAGACATCGGGAGCAACAGTAATTAGCAAGTTTTTGTCGGCAATTCCGTATTTACGTTATTATATACAGGATAATTTTCAGCCCCACTTGGAAGTGCCATTATTATTATTATTATTATTATTATTATTATTATTATTATTATTATTATTAATATTATTATTAGGTTTAGACGCTTTTATCATCCAGTCTGCTGTCAAAAAATCTGAAAGTTAGAATTTATAAAACAGTTATCTTACCAGTTGTTCTTTATGGTTGTGAAACTTGGACTCTCACTTTGAGAGAGGAACAGAGATTAAGGATGTTTGAGAATAAGGTGCTTAGGAAAATATTTGGGGCTAAGAGGGATGAAGTTACAGGAGAATGGAGAAAGTTACACAACGCAGAACTGCACGCATTGTATTCTTCACCTGACATAATTAGGAACATTAAATCCAGACGTTTGAGATGGGCAGGACATGTAGCATTTATGGGCGAATCCAGAAATGCATACAGAGTGTTAGTTGGGAGACAGGAGGGAAAAAGACCTTTAGGGAGGCCGAGACGTATATGGGAAGATAATATTAAAATGGATTTGAGGGAGGTGGTATATGGTGATAGAGACTGGATTAATCTTGCTCAGGATAGGGACCAATGGCGGGCTTATGTGAGGACGGGAATGAACCTCCGGGTTCCTTAAAAGCCAATAAGTATTATTATTATTATTATTACTCAGGAATGAGAATGTAGTCCTTGTTGAACGAGGTAGAGAGTCTTATTGCTGTGTTGGCTGGCACTGGATGTCCAGCGCTCTTGAAGTTGGACGTTGAGAATCTCTTCGCATCGTGTTCCCGCCGAGTGTATCGGACAAATATTTCGAGTGTATGTTGGGAGGCCGGGATCAAGAGATTAATATGAGATGATACCTGATGAAACATGTGATTGTAGACGGGCTTATGTGGACCACGTCATCAAGCCGCTGGAATCCGCTCTTGTATTTGGGACACTCGAGGGGTCATTTTGTACAGATTACCACCACAACTTCAGTGCAGACCTGCTTCTATAGAGTGTCCACGATGTAGCAGCAACACAGACTCGCCCACTCTAAGGTTTACTGATCGTATGAAACTGGGATCCTCCGCAACAGTTACGACTGTGGCCACAGTTCCAGTTGGCACGCCTTCGATTCCCAGAAGGACGCATAGTTGGATTTCGTCACAATGCAAACACAACTTTGGCAATGGATAATCATCCATGCCCTTGGATCGAATACAAAGTTACGATTGTGACTTCTTACTTACGAATAGTTTTTAAGTAGCCTAACCCATAGGTTCATTGCCGCCCTCACATAAGCCCGCCATCGGTCCCTACCCTGTGCAAGATTAATCCAGTCTCTACCATCATATCCCACCTCTCTCAAATCCATTTTAATATTATCTTCCCATCTACGTCTTGGCCTTCCCAAAGGTCTTTTTCTCTCCGGCCACCCAACTAACACATACGTGCTACATGCCCTGTCCACCTCAAACGTCTGGGTTTAATGTTCCTAATTATGTCAGGTGAAGAATACAATGCGTGCAGTTCTGCGTTGTGTAACTTTCTCCATTCTCCTGTAACTTCATCATCCCTCTTAGCCCCAAATACTTTCCTAAGCAAGACCCCTTAATCTCTGTTCCTCTCTCAAAGTGAGACTCCAAGTTTCACATCCATAAAGAACAACCGGTAATATAACTGTGTTATAAATTTTAACTTTCAGATTTTTTGACAGCAGACTAGATGGCAAAAGCTTCTTAACCGAATAATAGTAGGCATTGCCCATATTTATTCTGCATTTAATTTCCTCCCGAGTGGCATTCATATTTGTTACTGTTGCTCCAAGATATTTGAATTTTTCCACCTCTTCAAATGATAAATCTTCTATTTTTATATTTCCACCTCGATTCTGGTCACGAGACATAATCATATACTTTGTCTTTTCGGGGTTCACTTCCAAATCTGTCGCTTTACTTGCTTCAAGTAAAATTTCCGTGTTTTCCCTAATCGTTTGTGGATTTTCTCCTAACATATTCATGTCATCCGCATAGACAAGAAGCTGATGTAACCCGTTCAATTCCAAACCCTCTCTGTTATTCTGAACTTTCCTAATGGCATATTCTAGAGCGAAATTAAAAAGTAAAGGTGATAGTGCATCTCCTTGCTTCAGCCCGCAATGAATTGGAAACGCATCTGACAGAAACTCACCTATGCGAACTCTGCTGTACGTTTCACTGAGACACATTTTAATTAATGGAACTAGTTTCTTGGGAATACGAAATTCAATGAAAATATCATATAAAACTTCCCTCTTAACAGAGTCATACGTCTTTTTTAAATCTATGAATAACCAATGTATTGTACCCTTATACTCCTATTTTTTCTTTAATATCTGTCGAATACAAAAAATCTTATCAGTAGTCGATCTATTACGCCTAAAACTGCACTGATGATGCCCAATAATTTCATCTACATATGGAGTTAATCTTCTCAAAAGAATATTGGACAACATTTTGTACGACGTCAACAAAAGTGATATTCCTCGAAAGTTACTACAGTTAGTCTTGTCTCCCTTCTTAAAAATAGGTACAGTTATGGAGTTTTCCATTGTTCTGGTACAATTTCCTTTTTTCCAAATAGCGACTACAAGCTTATAAATTTCGCTAGATAATGCGTTTCCATCCTTTTGTATTAATTCTGCTGGAATTTGATCGATACCTGGAGACATACGATTGTGGCTTCTTGTAATAACAATAATAATAATAATAATAATAATAATAATAATAATAATAATAATAATTTGTCTTACGTGAAACAGCTTTGGTATCGAGTTGTGTGGAAATATTTTGAAACAGCCCGTAGAAGTTCATTTTTCCCATATACCGTGTAGTAGCCCTTCCGCATGCCCGGCAGAAGATCCTTCGGTCCGTAGCCGTAGATCTCTATCAGCGAGCCTTTATTCGGGATCACCTTGCCATGATGGTGGTGCAGTGGTGCAGATGGAGGCGGTGCTCGGCGGACTCCATCTACTTTTATGACGCAATCGCCGTATTTGTCTGGTGAAGGGAAACGAAATTGCGTGGCCGCAGACCACTTCCGGCTCTCCGAAGCTTTCGGTCGTGCAAGACGTACAAGTCATCGCGGAGGCCCAAATGACGTTCTCATAAACAAACATGACCAAAACTCTCTGTGCTTAGAATCGACAACGACAACAACTATGAAGTACTATGTGCATTAAATTTTAAATTTGAATACAAGTTTCAACCAAAGCAATTTTATGTCTACTTTCATGTATGCAGATGAGTAGATGAATAGGTAATTGTTTAGTATTGTTTACTGTCTATTAATTAAAACAGAGTGATTTATATAGAACTGACACATTTCTTTCATTAATTGTTTCAAAACGAATTGTGCTAGCGACAACTTATTATACCTAAAATGTAGAGGAATTTTGGGAGATTATTTACCTCGATAGCAAATGTTGTCCGGCGTTGTCAAATCCGGAGATCTTGGTGGCCACAGGTTCCTGGAAATTATTCGGTCGTCACATAACCGGATAAATGGAACCATGCTTCATCTGTGAACCATGTGATGGACAGTATGGCAGGATTTTGCACAATGGAGTTTGAAATATCTCGTGCTCTAAAGCCTTTTAATAGAATATAATTTCTCGAAAAAGTAATGATTAAATAACTTGCCCATAAGAAGTTTTTAATTTTGAAAAAATACAAATTTCTCGACCAAGTATCGAGAGAAGAGTTTAGAAAATTCCTGATTATATTCAAGAGGAAGGTTAAGAAAAGAAACAAGAAGAATCGTATATTATTCACTGGCTCTTGATGACAGCAGTGACATTACTGATACAGCAAAGCTTGAGACTTTTATCCGCGGGATTGATCAAGATGTTAGTACAGGAACCACCACTGGTTGTAGTTTTCATGCCAAGAACCTTTCCTCCGTCTTCTTACTTCATAGGCTGTCTGTCGCATGTAATCACTGCAGCTCGAGTTTAGGTCACCGCTGAAGTAGATAGATAACTTTAAGAACAACAGTAACTAATTCGGCCTTAAAAACATTTAAAGAATCCCTGTCAACATAAAATTTCTTTCTGAATACCAAACACACAGCTAATTACTAACAAGAAATCAGAAATCAGAAACTGCTAAGTAGTACAGTAGAACTTGGTTATAACGACATCGAAGGGACCTTAAAAATTGTTGTTATAAACGAGTGTCGTAGTAACCGAGATTCACATTATCAATCTAGTGAGGTGGAAAATTAAAAATAACAAACTTAATTGGACTTATTTTAGATTTATGTATTGACTTTTAAGCCTTCAATGAACATAATAAAATACACGTTGGCCTAGAATTATAAATACAGTATTCTGTATTAAAACAGTTTGTTCAGTACTCACCAAACTACTTTACTTAGAAGTGAAGTAATCAGTCATTTTACTCTGTTGTCTTCTACTTGCCCAATACACACTTTCTAGGGCTAAATTACGTTCTATGTTCATAATTTCAGTTGCAATTTCACTGCTCCCTTCCCTAGCTTCATAGAACATGTTCATAATTCTAATGACTTGTAAAGCGTCACTCACTTCTTTTAGTGGCCATACTGCGTTAAAATGCGTGCACTTAGTGAAAACTTCCTGTCGAAACTGATCTAATACCGCATGAATTCGGGCAGGTTACAATGGGGTGGGGAATCCGCCTGCATTCCAGAGGTCTATGACAGAAGGAGACTGTAAAGAATTTGTCAGGGTCAGATTTCAACAAAATATTTCTTAATATACTTTGGTTCTTAGAAAATCTTATCCCAAACTGAGGTTGAAAATTACGTTATATGCGAGGTAGACGCATATGCGTTTGTCTTATTAAGCAAGGTAGGAAAGCATATGTCTTATGGGGAATTAGTTGGGACCACAGAATATTTGACGTTATAGGCGAAGTGTCGCACAAAACGAGGTCGCTATAACCAAGTTCTACTATACCTTACTATAATAATACCGGACAGTTGTATCACAGTCTACTATATACAGTCGCGAAGCTCAATATGTAGTAAAAATGCAAACAGGGGTAGTTGTCCAGCACTAGGATCGCTACTAATCATCGCAGATCTCTCTTCTAGCAGACGACAAAATATGTTACACTTTCGTTGTCGTGTTCTTTTGGAAAAATTAACACCTTCCTTCCATTATTGAAATATTAAATGCATAAAGTTAATTTATTATTTTAATGAAGTATATTATACCTGCAAGAAATAAGTTAATATAATTTTTGTTTGTGCAAAACGAACTGAAATTTACTATAATAGCTTCACTCATTCAAGATTATAGCGATAATTAACTATGAATTGAAACCAATAAATATTAATTTGCATTTCTCTTTACAACAATAATAATGGAAATATGAATTAATGGAGTAACTTACGTGTACCGGTACTTGTAGTGTAGGCTTACGTAGTTAACAAAGTGGGATGAGGTTAAGCAATAATAATCACACCAGAATTGGAAATAAAACGTGATCAATAAATTTTATTGTAACAGACTTTTTCTACGTGTCTAGTAAAGTAACGAATAAAAATAACAACAAAATTAACAGCTATAATTAAAAACATGTCCTTTGAAGAAAAAGTAGGCCTAAGCAATAATAATCCCACCAGAATTGAAAATAAAACGTGATCAGTAAAGTTCATTAAAACAAACTTAATTTTTCTACGTCTTTAGTAAAATAACAAATAAAAATAATAACAAAATTAATAGCTACAATTAAAAATATATCCTCTGAAAAAAAAAGTAGACCTAACCTTTATTTCTCTGGAAATTTAGCAGCCTAAGTGACAGAACTTTGGCCGGTATCTAATGTCCTTTCGGTTAGACTGAAACATTTCATTGTGAAATTTAAGGATATAATGTATTCTAACAGTCACAAAGAACTTCAAATTAACAGTTTTGTTTCTGCACAGCTTTCTTGTGGAAACCCAGGAACCTTTCTGAATCTTTCGGAAAAAGGATAACTTTGGCCTCTTTCTCTTACTGTTGCTACAATTTATAGCACTACAAACGTCTCCTCCTTGTCCCATATTATTATTCCAAATATTATATTTTAGCCATTAACATTTTCATTATAACCAATAACGAACATTTCACAAGCATCAATGTGAAATACGCAACGAGCTAGCACTCGATAGAAATACGACACAGTCCAAAGTCGACCATGGACAGTCTATTGTTTCTAGTTGCTAACCGCTTGGAGCGCTTTATCACGAGATTTGCAAAAAAACACCTCAAGCTTCGCGACTGTGTATAGTAGACTGTGGTTGTATACTAGCAGCATTGGCGTGAGTGCGAAAAATCGCGGACCTGACATCTAGCGCAGAGGGATGGAGTTACGTCCACATATACAAAAATTAACATAGCGAGATTCGGACTATTGTTTAAAACGTGAGTTACTAATGTGGAATTATATATGAAACACTTAAGAAATGTTGAATAATATTTAATGTAAGATTATTATCTTATATCAAAGCTGCATATTATGAGAAATATTGCATACTTCATATTACTTTCCGTAATTAATTGTTACATATTTTTTCTTTGGTTTACCGAGACAAAATCAATCTGATATTAGGAATGAATTTACAGTAATGTTTTGTATACGCATTGCTGACAACTGCAAAGATAAAATTGACAGTAATCTGATGCTTGTAATAATTAGTAAAGGCATGTAGAGACGGAAGGTTACGTGTTATAGTTCGCATATATATATATATATATATATATATATATATATATATATATTCAGTTCTGTGCACTTATTGATTTTTGTTGTATATGTGGCGTTCAGGTTCATATTTAAACACTGGCTACATATTTAATGATTCGTGCATCAATGTATTACATCACTTAGCTATTGTGACTTTGTTCTTTGCTAATAAATCTTGCTTTGTCCATTTTTCTGCTTCTTCATCTGCTCTGTATCTCCAACTTCGCTTCTTTTCCTTCGTTGAACCACCTTGTGTCCATATAAGTTATTGTGAAGTTTCAAGGAAGCCAAATATATTTAGATTTAAGATGTATATTGCTCCCTCGTTGTAGGAGAAAGTTAATGTCTACCTACAGTACTTACATATAACACGCGGTGCAAGTCCCCTGCAATAGGCAAGCATCATGTTTAGGTAGAGCATGAAACTCCAAAAATATTTTTATTTTTATTTTATTTATTTATTTAATGCAGGGCTATAGAGTTTATCTTTAGCCGTGATAATGGCAGTGTAAGACTAGTAAACAAATATACAAATAAATAAACAAACATTGAGAAGAGTACAAAAATAGTTCATCTCAGCAAGAATAATGGAATATATTTATAACTCCAAAAAATATTATGGACAGTAAAAAAATCGATCGTACAGGAATGGGTATATAATAGTTGTTAATTCATTTTTAAAAAAGTGAATCTGATATAACAAATTTTATTTCCTAGAATATACCTACCTATAAAATAAACTCTCTCTCCAGCAATATTCTTAATATTTTCGCCGTTTTTAAGGCGTTGAATAATATTTACTTTGTGAGAAATACTCAGACGTGAACGTGTTCGTGACATGATGCCTTACCAATATACGGGGGCCTGGATTCTCTTCACAATAATAGACCACGTTGTACTGTTTTGCTACTTTCTTTAGGCTCAAACGCATTCTACTAAATGAACGCAGCAGTATACCTCATTAGGGATATCAAAACTCTCCGTAGGGTATGTAAGTAGATAACTTTAAAAACAACAGTAACTAATTCGGCCTTAAAACATTTAAGAATCCCTGTCAACATAAAATTTCTTCCTGAATCCCAAATACACAGCTAATTACTAAAATGAAATCAGAAATCAGAAATTGCTAAGTGGTATTTTACTCGAAACCAACTAAGAGAACGTACTTGTTCTCCAAAAGGTATTTTTCTTAAAGGAACGAATTTAACAAAACTTAATTGCAAGAAGTGATGAGTGCATCGCTTTCCCCTTGGCACAGACAGGAGTGGAGGTACCTGCTTCAGGAATTCGTTCCGACGTAAACTGGAGTGTCAGTTTCCCATGCTCGATCTGTCACAGCTTCTGTTTCAATACGTTCGCTTTCACATTTGCTTGCAACGTTCTGCTTTGCCAAACACCGCGATATGCTCTGTTGATCGTGTGGCGGCCACTGGTTCGATACTTGTGGGCAGCGAATCGCTGTTACCACTGAATTAATTTATTGCAGAGATGGGCAACTTAATTATCCTGTGTTTGTCTCCTTAGTGGGGGCAACAAGTGGTTACGATACGAGGTGGAGAATAGTGCATTTGACTTCAGAATATGTAAATTTCTCTCTCTTCACCACTTCTTACACGATTCCATTTTTTAATACTCATCACTGGGACAGTGGATACGGGATTTATTTATTTATTTATTTACTTGTTTATTTATTTATTTATTTATTTATTTATTTATTTGGTTATTTATGTATGTATTTATTTATCTGGTTATTTATTTATGTATTTATTTATTTTGTTATTTATTTATGTATTTTTTATTTGGTTATTTATGTATTTTGCTAACAACCCTTCACCGTAAAAAACAGCTTGTTACGAATCCTTCAAATAAGCTTCGGAATGGGACTGATTCTCTGGCACGACCACAGCAAAGGAATAAGGTTTTGAGATTTGGTAGGAGGGATAAAGTTACAGGAGAATGGAGAAAGTTACACAACACAGAACTGCACGCATTGTATTCTTCACCTGACATAATTAGGAACATTAAATCCAGACGTTTGAGATGGGCAGGGCACGTAGCACGTATGGGCGAATCCAGAAATGCATATAGAGTGGTAGTTGGGAGGCCGGAGGGAAAAAGACCTTTAGGGAGGCCGAGACGTAGATGGGAAGATAATATTAAAATGGATTTGAGGGAGGTGGGGTGTGATGATAGAGACTGGATTAATCTTGCTCAGGATAGGGACCAATGGCGGGCTTATGTGAGGGCGGCAATGAACCTCTGGGTTCCCTAAAAGTCAGTAAGTATTTTGGTTATTTATTTATTTATTTACTTATTTATTTATTTATTTATTTATTTATTTATTTATTTATTTGGTTTTATTTATTTGGTTATTTATTTATTTGGTTATTTATTTATTTATTTATTTATTTATTTATTTATTTATTTATTTATTTATTTATTTATTTGGTTATTTATTTATTTATTTATTTATTTATTTATTTATTTATTTATTTATTTGGTTATTTATTTATTTGGTTATTTATTTATTTGGTTATTTATTTATTTTTATTTGGTTATTTATTTATTTATTTATTTATTTGGTTATTTATTTATTTATTTGGTTATTTATTTATTTATTTGGTTATTTATTTATTTGGTTATTTATTTATTTATTTATTTATTTATTTATTTATTTATTTATTTGGTTATTTATTTATTTGGTTATTTATTTATTTATTTATTTATTTATTTATTTATTTATTTATTTGGTTATTTATTTATTTATTTGGTTATTTATTTATTTTTATTTGGTTTTTATTTATCTATTTATTTGGTTATTTATTATTTATTTATTTATTTGTTATTTATTTATTTATTTATTTATTTGGTTATTTATTTATTTATTTGGTTATTTATTTATTTATTTGGTTATTTATTTATTTATTTGGTTATTTATTTATTTATTTGGTTATTTATTTATCTATTTATTTGGTTATTTATTATTTATTTATTTATTTGGTTATTTATTTATTTGGTTATTTATTTATTTATTTATTTATTTATTTGGTTATTTATTTATTTGGTTATTTATTTATTTATTTATTTATTTATTTATTTATTTATTTGGTTATTTATTTATTTATTTGGTTATTTATTTATTTGGTTATTTATTTATTTTGGTTATTTATTTATCTATTTATTTGGTTATTTAGTTATTTATTTATTTATTTATTTTTATTTATTTGATTATTTATTTATTTATTTATTTATTTATTTATTTATTTGGTTATTTATTTATTTATTTATTTATGTATGTATTTAATTAATTAATTTATTTATTTATTTATCCATATAATGTATGACACGTGGTATATTTTATATTTTGGACGAAGCTATGCTGTGGTAACTCATCAATGTACCTGTTCCTACCGACAACGAATTCCCGAATAAGAGAGAGTGATTCTTTGTCCGGCAAGTCACGCCCGACTCTATCCTTCACAGTTCCTCCACATGTCAACTGATACAACAAATCGATCACATAAACTTGTGTAATTTGTGTGTTAAATCGCAATAAATGCTGCACGTCTGTTGACAGACAACATTAACGGCCATTTTTGTGTAACTATTCCACGGCAAAGTAATGGGCCGAGCATTGCAAACAGCCTGGAGGTCAGAGTTTGGACGGGTCCGGTTCAGATAGGATAACGCTGGAGGCCAAACAATTCCATGCATCATGCGTTTCAACGTCAGCACGGGGGCGGCGGGAGGTTTACGGGGGACGGGGGGGTGGATGTTACCTGCACAAACAAGTGGGATCACAAATTCAGCGCTTCCGAGCACTCCAACTTATTAATCCGGATTTTATTTTTAAAAATGTCACTTTTTATGTAGAACTATATGAAAGTGTACGCATCACAGCAACAATCCTGGCGCATGCAGTGTCCATTCTGCAGCTATGCGTTAGTACAAAAACAGTTGAATAACGATAACAACTTTTTCTCCCGTTGTTGAATGCCCTTGCGTTAAAAGTACGTTAGTTTGGTATTAAAAACTGTATATTTGTAATTCAGAAAAAAAAAAGAAAACTTTTTGTAATCTTATAGACCTAGGCCTAATTTATTTATATTGAAATTTCTGCGCAATTCTTTTGTTTACATATGCCATCGTACCTATAGCTTTCCCCGAGATTTTCCTTAAGGCTGGTTCACAATAAACTGGAAACGAGAATCGGAACGGAAACGGTAAAATTTGTAAAAATGTATACATTTGAATGTGAGCATTCACAATTAACGAAAAGCTTTCCGGAGCCCAGGATCGGGAACGAAGAGTTGGCCAAGTTTCAACTTTGGCGTTCACGTTTCCGATCACAGCCCACTAGATTCATTCTATTGCCATCTAAAACCTATTTTGTCGTCGTATATTTTGTAGCAAGAAGACCGTGACATAACATATGCATTATTTTGTTCTGTGCTGTGCATCATGGAGCAAGTTTTATTTGATGAGATTCTAATATTGAGTGTTGAGAAAAATTCTCGCGTTTGCGATAAGCGGCGCGTCTCGTATAAAGATGAGAAAATGAAGGAGAATACGTGGCTTTCAATAACTGCATCTTTGAACACCGATCTTAAGTGAATCACATTTTATTACTGTATTGGTTGTATTACACACTACATATTCATGCTTCAATTCAATAACTACTGTTGTGTTCATTTTTGTTTTATTACAAATGTTTCTTCTCTAATTATTTTGCGTTATGGTAGACTTAAAATAGGTTATGATAATAAAGATGCATGGGCATATTTATAGTACCGTACCTAATGAAATGTTTCAGATGAAATTTCGAAGTTTGTTAATCTGTGTTTATGTTGGCTGTCTTGTACTCATGAGAGAACGCCATTGGTTAATTATACACAAATAACATCAGAATGCGTAATATCGACTTTACATATCGATATGCATTGTCGACTACGTTCTCAGTTTATTGTGAATCAAAAATTTTCATATTCACGTCCTCTGCTTCTCGTTTTCATTCTGGTTCTCGTTCCCGGTTTATTGTGAACCAGCCTTAAGGCGTTAAAACCCGAGTCACATGGGGATAGTTTACATGAGTCAAGTGCTTGAAGCCTCTAAATTTGATGCTATATTTGTGATCACACGGAGACATTAAACTTGAAACCATGCTTGAAAAAAAAGCGCGCGCTGAATGTTGTATTCGTAGTGATGTTTGATTTCTTGTATTCTGTTATAGTTAATAAAAATCAATAGTGAACTGGCATTTTTAGTTTGTTGAAACTGAAGATGCCACCAGCACATAATCAAGCATGTGTGCAGCTAATTGGCGCCTTGTTATTGTATGAATTACAAAATATTCTTGAAAAAAAGGAAAAGAGAACATGGGTTAAGAAATGGATTCAACTAATAGCATAGTAACTTATTTGAAGATTGACATATTATTTTTCATTAATGATAATAATGATAATAATAATAACAACAACAATAATAATAATAATAATAATAATAATAATCTCTCTGTACCTTAGTTTAACCTCTCCCTTTTAGGTTAATTAGTTTGGTGAAACTGAAGATGCCACCAGCACATAATCAAGCATGTGTGCAGCTAATTGGCGCCTTGTTATTGTATGAATTACAAAATATTCTTGAAAAAAAGGAAAAGAGAACATGGGTTAAGAAATGGATTCAACTAATAGCATAGTAACTTATTTGAAGATTGACATATTATTTTTCATTAATGATAATAATGATAATAATAATAATAATAATAATAATAATAATAATAATAATCTCTCTGTACCTTAGTTTAACCTCTCCTTTTAGGTTAATTTACACGACCCACGCCACACGGGCCTTACAGGGCCGCGACCTGTCGGGAGAGGTATTAGGCTATTGGATTACATACATACTTTTTTGACCACACAAGGACATGGAGGGCCTCCCCGGATGAGGGATCAGCTCTATATACTTACTTACTTACTGGCTTTTAAGGAACCCGGAGTTCATTGCCGCCCTCACTTAAGCCCGCCATTGGTCCCTATCCTGAGCAAGATTAATTCATTCTCTATCATCATATCCCACCTCCTCAAATCCATTTTAATATTATCCTTCCCATCTACGTCTCGGTCTCCCTAAAGGTCTTTTTCCCTCCGGCCTCCCAACTAACACTCTATATGCATTTCTGGATTCGCCCAAACGTGCTACATGCCCTGCCCATTTCAAACGTCTGGATTTAATGTTCCTAATTATGTCAGGTGAAGAATACAATGCGTGCAGTTCTGCGTTATGTAACTTTCTCCATTCTCCTGTAACTTCAGCCCTCTTAGCCCCAAATATTTTCCTAAGCACCTTATTTTGAAATACCCTTAACCTATGTTCCTCTCTCAAAGTGAGAGTCCAAGTTTCACAACCATAAAGAACAACCGGTAATATAACTGTTTTATAAATTCTAACTTTCAGAGTTTTTGACAACAGACTAGATGATAAAAGCTTTTCAACCGAATCATAACAGGCATTTCCCATATTTATTCTGTGTTTAATTTCCTCCCGAATAATAATAATAATAATAATAATAATAATAATAATAATAATAATAATGTAAATCATGATCCTCACCGAGGATTTCGGTTACCAGCCGCTACTGCCTAGATCAATTATTGTTAGTCCATCACTAATTCCACTTGGATTCAGCGGGATTTGAATCTGGATCGCCGACGTGGAAATCCGACGCTCTATCCAGATAACAGCGCTTCTTTTTTTAAGGAATACTGTATGCATTTTCTAAACTTTCCTCATTTTATTAAATTGAATAGATACTGTATAAACTATACGAAGATCGTATCCGTAACACATGGAGTAGTAGCTGTTTGACCACACAGTAGATGGTCAAGGATGTCCTATTTTTTTGCGCCAGAGGTCAGCAGTGTAAGTCACCCGTCCGAATTCCCTTCCTTTTTTTGGCGTTGGGACGAGGATCTGACATCGCCATGACATTAAGTTTCTTCTTTCTTCGGTCCAACTGATAACGTATCGTATTATTGCCCCTGTGGACATATACAGTGTGTTTGAAATTAAGTTCACTAGAACGAAGTCTTATTTTTATGTGTTGAAATATAGGATACATCCTGTTGTGTAAATATTTGTAAGAGAAAGATCTCATTCATTCAAAAATTTGATAGGCCTATGAGCAAATAAATGTAACTTTTCGTTCTGAAAAGGAATTTCAAAATGTTATAATTGTTCGGTTCAAATTTCAGTACACTTGAAGGACAAAACCAAATTCTTTCAATAATTTATTGTCATAATATTCTGCTCTCATAAATTGACTGAGCATATTGGGAATTGAAGCGTTCAGAACCATAGCGGGCCAAGCGCCTTTTATTAAAAACTGAGAAAGCAAGGGTTAAAGTTAAGTAAATACCATAATTTAATTAAAATTGATATATCATTAGTTTCACTGTGCATACTTTATATTACTTGCTATATGTTTCGTTAAATTATGGTAATCAGTTAATTTTAACTCTTGTTTTCTCCGTTTTTAATAAATGGCGCTTGGCCCACTATGGCTGTGAACCCTTCAATTAAATTAATGGCTTTTCCAAAACATGCTATGAAATGTTTAATATAAAACAATTTTTATCTCGAAAAGGAAGCAAAATTATACTAGGGCATAAGAAAAGTAATTGCAACATAGTTACTATTTCGCACTAAATTTATTTAGGTTACTTTTGACATTACGTAATTCAAATATAGTCTCCTGCCATGTCAACAATACGTTGCCAAATTATTGAAAGACGGCGGACTCCATCTGCAGCAGCATTTCTGGATATCTGTCCCACTGCTCAATCTAAGGCTCCTCGGATGTCAACTCTTGATTGAAAGCGAATACCTCGCTTCCACCCAACTTGCAATAATTCAGTATGGTAGGACTTCTCTCCCACAGCCTTCTTGTAATGCCCTAAAGCACTTAGTTGCATGTTTTTCTCTTGCAACTTGGATTTTTATGAAGCATCTTTGTTCGTGTCTTTAGGGCTGTATTGTTCGCTACAAATCACAAGTACTCACTGTATTTACAAAATATGGCTACTTCGAGATTTTCAGTATCGAAAATTTATTAAACAATTTATTTGTTCTATTACGTAGTCCAAGATTTCAATTATCACCGCTAGGAACACTGATTTATAACATTGTTGCCATTACTTATCGAATGTCCTATAGTTGCGACGCTGTTATTCCCGGCGTGACTCCTCCTCTTTGCTTACGTCTTACAAAGTGAAGGCTCTATAAAGTCTAGGTAGAGCTGAGACGAGATGTTATGGCACCAACCTGCGCGAAGTTTTGAATTGTCGGACAGCAGGGTAGAGGAGTGGGGGTTGTTTGGGTTACGGTTCTCAAGCTCAGAGCGGCAGGCATATCCGTTTCATCTCTTTCCAAAAACATTCGTCTTACCTTAGTATCACCACTTTCCTACTCAGAGTGCGAAGGTACCTAATGGAATTACTCCCGCTATTCCATCTTTATATTCTTATTCTCCATCCGAATCAGACGACTGATCTGTGCTGGAATCAGATGTCCCTAAGTTTATGGAAATGTTCTCCAAAATACTGTCCTTCACGTGCTCAATTTCAATGTAATTATTCTCTACTTTCTTCACATAATCACTGATATCCATTCTTGGAAGAAGCGATTGCAGAGTCGGCCTCTGCTTATGCGTAGCGTAGAAATTATAAATGAGTCTTCTTATGACTTCCTCATCAAAATTATCTACAGCTGCAACAATCTTCTTCTTCGGCTGTGATTTTTCCGGACTGGAGAAAGATCAGCTGTACCTGCCTCAATATTTGTCCCTTCTTTCCTGATTCTTGCCAAGGTTCGCTTTGAAATACCAGTGGCAGCCAGTACTCTTGCACACACGCTTTTCAATGGAATTGGTATTCCGTTTACAGCCTCTTCTGACATGAATTTCCATACATTGTATGCTATTTCATGTTCCTTGACTATGAACTACTCTATGATTTCACACCTTAGACAATGCCATAATGAGGGCGGTCAGAAGGAGAATGTTTTCAGTATTAGCAATAGCGGTAGTAGCAGAACGATGTGGACACTCGGAATGCTAGTAACCAACTAACCCAACACCCCTCCAGTTTAGTGTGAGGGCGAGTCCAAGCAAACGAACTAAAATTCATCCCTCGCGCCGGTGCCATAACTTCTCGTCCGGGCTCTAGGTAGTATCATTCGCCATTTTTGTTCTTTCGTTGTCGAGCTACCACACGGGGAATCTATTTGCCACCCGTTAAACATTATAATAAATCAAACGCAATGTAATTCAGCAAATAATTGAGCGGCAAATAACGTCCTCGTGTGCTTTCTGCGAACGCCAACGAAAGAGCCAAAATGGTGGGCGATTATATTAAGTATTTATCGAGCCTTAAGAAATGAATAACGTCTTCCTCAGCGAATCACAAGACGCACACGTTTAAATGTAGCCAACCTGCAACGCGATTGGCTGCCGGAAATTAGAGCACGGGACTATAGTATTGAACTTTTTTGTTTGAAATATCTCAAAGAATAACCTCCTGAAATTAATGACATTATTTACGGTTTATCCTGTATATAAATTTTTGTTGACAATTTTCTCAAATTAAATCCGAGATAGGTAATTTATATTATATGTTAGGCCTATTTCTTTTAAATCCAAGAACTTTATTGTAAAATTATACGTATGAAATATGAATTCATAAATGTGTATCGTGTGCACCACAACTTGGACGCTGCACCTTCTGTTCCTCGTAGGATTCGGCCGCTGTGCTGGTGTTGCGAACGTCTTGGTAAATGTTTCAATTAGTCTTTGTCACCGCTATGAACACCTGACAGACAGTTGACAAGCTACTTGCATTACGCAACTGGTGACAGGTACGCCTACAGCCAAACTTTATTTGCATATTCTCATGACGACCCCTGCTTCCTCGTTTTGGTAGCCAGTTGTTAACTAAATCGATCGGGTTGTCGTATTGGGTTCAAATCCTGACCTGTCAACAGCGTAAAGTTTTGCACGTTTGCATTCAGTGTTATCTCAGGTGGAACGATAAGGCCGAACCGACCCCACGTAACAGGAGTCCGATAAATACAGGGCATATCAAAAGTCCGGTAACACTTAAATAATATATTACACAAAAACTACTAATGATAGCACTTTCAAACACATATCAGTTTAAAGTCAAACTCTCAAAGTTCGTTTAACACCTTACAGAGATTTAATGTGTGAACCAAGAGTGACTCGGCAGATGTCCAAACGATAATCAAACTCTTCCCATACCCTTTTCAACATATCCTCTGTGACCGTGGCGGCAGCTTCTCGAATTCTGGTTTTTAGTTCCTCTAAATCACGTGGCAAAGGCGGTACAAACACATGGTCCTTTAGATACCCCCATAGAAAAAAGTCACATGCAGTCATATCGGGTGACCTTGGTGGCCATGTCATGAAACATCTGTCCCTTACTCCAGCACGTCCTATCCAACGATCAGACATCTCCGTATTCAGGTAAGCACGAACTGCATTGTGGAAATGTGGCCAATTAAATCTAGAGATTTGTATGACATTTTTTTGGTCCTAGAGCCTATAAACGTTTTTTAGGCCCACAAAGATATAATGGATTGCAATACATATTTCGTATCAACTGGATAAATTGAAGAATTGTGGACTTTTTTTTTATATGAATCTTTAAAAAAAAAAACTGTTCTCCTTAATGCCACAACAGAAAATATGAGCTAAATAAAAGAATTATGACTTCGTACTTTGAACCTAAAACATTTTAAAATATTTATCTCATCAATTTTTACCGAAAAATGTATCACACAGAATAGTAATATACGTTACAAGAGCGGTATGTTGACGTTTTCATGTTCGAGGAAAAGATTGAAAAAGCGAAACGTAGTTGAGCTTTTTTAATTTCCGAGAATTGAAAGAAAACATACCGCTCGTGTATCGTACATTATTTTGTGCGAAGATCGTTTATTACATACCTGAAAGACGAATTTCTAATTTGTTGCAATGAAATCTCCATCTTGGTTTCTGTTTAATGACGGCAATTTCGGAAAGCCAAAATATCTTTCTTCAACATTGTTGCTATAAAATGTTCTCTGTGTTTACTATACTCCAGCAGGCCGTGACAGGCCTATACGTCTGTCTTTTTTTCCCCCCCAGTCTATAAATGCGAACTTAAAACAAACGGTAAGGTTATGTATTGATTTATTTTTCATTTTAATATTTTAACAATATTATTTATATAACATATTGCAGTAATAACATCGGCATGTGGAATCTTGTTGATTTTTTCACGGCTTCCTTAATGTTACTTGTATCAGGAATGCAATAAGTTTCGTGGAGTAGTAGACTTTACTTAATTTTTGCAAATATTTAAAAACAATAATTAACATTGCAATTTAGGTGAAATTGCAGTGGTAAGTTTCCAATTTATAATTATTACTATGTTAAACGTCTCTAAAAATAATATGTTAAAAGCCTAAAGCAGTAAAATGAATGTCGCGCTTAAGCGGTAAGAAGAGGGAAATTGTTATGTGTGTTAGGTTGGGAATACTGAATGTGGAATTTTAGACTTTCACCTGATTGGTTTTGTGCGGAAACCAAGCAAATACGCACGATCTCGCACAAAAGTTTTTTTAGGCCCGCAAAGATATAATAGACTGTATTTCGTATCCATGGAGAAATTGAATAATTATGGACTTTTTTTTTACCTGATATGAATCTTAGAAAAACTGTTCTTAATGCCACAACAGATAATATGAGCTAAATAAAAGAATTATGACTTCGTACTTTGAACCTAAAACATTTTAAAATATTTATCTCATCAATTTTTACCGAAAAATGTATCACACATAAAAACTTTTACCGATATTTTTTTCCTTGCATAAAGATTTATTCATTTATTAATAGCGTATCAATTGTCATCAACTTTATTAATGTATCAGCAGAAAAAGAAAAAAAAGACGACTGTGGCTATAAACAAAACAAATCAGATTATGATCTGTAATCCGTGGCAAAACATTACATTTATAATGGGGAGTGCAGGTGAACCTATTAACGCTATCGCGTGGGTCCCCTGTAATGGTGACGCTACATTGTGACCTGCAGTCTGAGTGATTTTTATTATGGACTAGGTGCAATACATTAGGGACGCGTGATGTGTAATGATGGTTTTCGATGCCTCATTTCCAGCTCTAGAACAAACAGTTCTCCATGTTTCATTGTTTAGCTGCATGGGGGAAATTTTCAGCCTGTTTGAATTGACAGTCTTCCCTACGGATAAGCGTAATGACGGACTTGCATTTATGCAAGTTCTTTCACTTTCGCTATCTCAACCGTTTGTTATGGAGAAAAATGTTTTAAGGTATGAAAGCTGTAGACTTTTATTTTTATCGATTATTATTATTATTATTATTATTATTATTATTATTATTATTATTTTTATATTGAAGTAAATTTATCGTTACCGGAGCACTGTCAATCAGTTCTTATTTAAATTATTCTCAAGGTGATTATCTGAATCTTTATTCTATTCTATGCAATTATGATTAAAACAGCATATATCATACTGAGGTAAACACTGCTGCAAATTCCTTGTCTCAAATTATAAGCAATGCTATATCTCTTTGTGTCCCTGTCACCTTTGTTAAAAATCTCACTATCCTAAATGGTTTTCAAACGAATTAAGTCAGCTTATTAAGAAAAAAAATAAAGCTCGTAAAAATTACAAAAAATATAAAACTGATCATCATTATCAATTTTTTTCTAATTTTAGAAAACAAGTCAAAGCCATGATTAAATCCGATAAATTCAAATGGTTACAATCAATTGATGATAACCTAAATCATGAACCAAATAGATTTTGGAAATATGTAGAAACTTTTCGAAAAACTAATAGCAATCCCACAGAATTAATAATAAATGGCGTTCACATCACAGATGAAAAAGAAATTGCAAATGCATTTGCTAGTCAATTTAAATCTGTTCAACAAAATTGTAACTCTAATTTCATTACTTGTGATTCTAATATTACTGACTGTTTGGCCCTGACTAAAATTACATTCGATGATGTAACTAAAGCTATTAAAAAGCTAAAGCCTAATAAATCTAAAGGTACAGATAGCATTCCTAATTTTATAATCAAGGGTTGCTCTAATATTCTCATACCCGTTTTAACTTTTTTATTCAATCTTAGTTAAAAACAGGAATTTACCCATCACTTTGGAAGGAAGCATCCATTATTCCAGTTTTAAAAAATGGCAATAAAAACAGTGTTACTAATTATAGACTCATTTCTATCCTAAACAATTTTTCTAAAATTTTTGAAAAAATTATTCATAAACACATTTCATTTTATGTCAAAAATAAGATCAATTCGGCCCAACATGGATTTACAAGAGGGAAATCTACTACTACTACTACTACTACTAATTTAGTTTCCTATCTGAATCTTATAATGCCTATAATTGAAAATCAAGGTCAAATTGACTCAATTTATTTTGATTTTAGCAAAGCGTTTGATGTTGTTCCTCACAAAATTTTATTAAATAAATTAAGTAATTTTGGTCTCTCCACTAACTACGTGAACTGGTTTGAAAATTATTTAAGAGATTGCGTTCGACTAGGTAATTCTCTCTCGGTTCCATTTAATAGTTTATGTGGAGATCCTCAAGGGTCTACATTGAGACCTCTCTTATTTTTATTATTTATAAATGACATAAGTAAAAGAATAAGTTCTAGTTGCTTTTATTTGCGGATGATCTCAAAATCTTTCGTAAAATTAATAATTTGCCTAATTTTCAAATTCTTCAAAATGATATTAATTCAATTGCACTATGGTCTGCTGAAAATGGAATGAAAATTAATCAATCCAAAACTTTTGTTATTTCTTTCTTACAGGAAACTACTTCCCTAAAATTTAATTATTCTCTTAATAATGGCATAATTACTAGGAAAGATTGTACTAGAGATCTTGATGTCTTACTTGATTCTAAATTATATTTCCATGATCATGTGCAATATATTTATATCCATTCATTAAGAATGCTTGGTCTAATTAGATCTATAACTTATTCTTTTTCTACTTCTTTGTCTATTAATTTTATACTATACATTGGTCAGATCCAAGCTTGAATATGCATCTGTTGTATGGAACTCCATTACTTCCATTGACTCGGCTAAATTGGAGAATATTCAAAGAAAATGTATTTCCTTGTGCTCTTATAGATTTTTACCCAATTCTGATGATTATAAATATGAGGTTAACTGCAAATATTTTAATTACTGTAATTTGCCAAACGTCAAGGTCTTGATTATTTATTTTTTGTAAAGTTATTAAGGGTGACATTGATTGTGAATCCTTCCTAAGCAATATCAGTCTTCGTATTCCTGCTAAGGACTTAAGATTTCTCGCTTTCTCCGGTCTGCAGATGTATAAAATATGCTAATTTGCATGAATTGAACTTGGATCCATTTAATGTGTATAATATACTTTTGGAGTTTTATGTCGGTTATTAATTTATTTATGTCTTTTGTTTAGATATATATTATAATATTATTCTCGTTATCTTTTATATCATTTGTATTATATTCATTTAATGATTACATCCTTTAATTTTCCATAACAATTATTTTTAATTGGCATTATTTTAATAATTATTTCTATGTAATTGTCATATGCTGAACTGTTATTGGCCCCTGGCTGTTGTACAGCACATTAAATATTAGTAAATAGATAAATAAATTCCTATCATCTTTCATTATTAGATAAATTCAGAATACATGACATCATTTATTTCTTCCCTGTAAAATTTATGGATTAATATATCCTGGTTTATATGCCACACACAATAATACTATAGTAATAATAATGATGTTCGTTAAGATTTCGTTCATTATAATTTTAAAGACTATACTTTAGAATACATTAGCTGGAAAACTTTCTTGTCTTTTGTTTACATTGTATCTGACGAAAGAAAAACGAGACGCCATTCTCATAAATCCAGGTACTCAAAACTTTGCTCTTCAACTTCCACGTTTAACGAATCAAAAACTTGTTTACAGGCTCGAATTGCTTCGACTGAAACGTTTTCGTTTGTTTTTCTGTTGACTTTTAAATACATTACGTCACCCATAGTAGTTTTACGATGATGCTCATACCCCTTCCCTTCCCCTTTTCTCCCCCACCTCCAACTACCATAAAACATTTGTTAAAAAGACGTCCTTTCCAGTTATGTAACCTTCATGGGATGTGTGTGTGTGTGTGTGTGTGTGTTTTTTTTTATGCCCTTCCTATAATTAGACAGTGGTTTCACCGCGCATAATTCTATAGGGTTATGAGGGCCCCCACCCAAAACGTTTTTTTTAGGAACTTGTTTAAAGGTCAGCTTCATGTTTTGAAAGCCATTTGGCGGGTGTCGACTGCACAAAAGAGGAAGATCTGCTGATCGTGGGCGGCGCAATACGGGACAGAGAGCGTGTTGTGTTATTTCTCGGCACTATCTCCCTCTGTACTTTGGACTGTGAGCGTCTCTGCAGTATCTCTGGTTGCCAAAAAGGTCACCTCCGTGTCCTCAAGTACTGATACAGTTGCAGTTGGTCAGTTATGCAGTCGGGGTCACGCGTCTGGCATGTCACTGAGAGAATCGCTTTGTGCAGTTTCGATATGTAGGCTCTTCATGAATATTTTCGTGCCCCTAATTCCTGCATGAGTATAGTGATAGCAGAGAAAACAGAAACATGTAAATAAAACTTGAGAACGTCTTTGTTTCAGAAATATTTTAATATGGATATAGCATATCGGGTGTGGGAATTGGATTCATCACTTGACACACCTTTCCATCTTCTTATCTCACTTCCCATTTTCCTCACCTTAATCTTGTCATCCTGCTTCTTATTCACATCTTTCATTGCTTGATATTCCTTACCATTTTTTTCCTGCTTCTTATCCTCATATTAATCCTCTTGCCCTACTTTTTAATCTCATCGTACTTAATTCTCTCATTCTACTTCTTGTCCTCTTACTTAATCCTCATGTCATGCTTCTTATCTTGATCTTACTTAATCCTCTCGTCATACTTCTTAACCTTATCTTAATCCTCTCGTCATGCTACTTATCCTGATCTTACTTAATCCTCTCGTCATACTTCTTAACCTTATCTTACTTAATCCTCTCGTCATGCTTCTTATCTTTATCTTAATTAATCCTCTCGTCATGCTTATTCT
Organism: Periplaneta americana; assembly: GCA_025594305.2. Taxonomy (NCBI): domain Eukaryota; kingdom Metazoa; phylum Arthropoda; class Insecta; order Blattodea; family Blattidae; genus Periplaneta; species Periplaneta americana. Next base: position 10,470,731 of record JAJSOF020000036.1, on the reverse strand, counting down.
GTTCTTACTTAATCCTCTCGTCATGCTTATTCTGTTCTCACTTAATCCTCACGTCATGCTTCTTACCCTGATTGTACGTAATCCTCTTGTCATGCCTCTTACTTAATCCTCATGTCATGCTTCTTATCTTTATCTTACTTAATCCTCTCGTCATGCTTATTCTGTTCTTACTTAATCCTCACGTAATGCTTCTTACCCTGATTGTACTTAATCCTCTTGTCATGCCTCTTACTTAATCCTCATGTCATGCTTCTTATCTTGATCTTACTTAATCCTCCCGTCATACTTCTTACCCTTATCTTAATCCTCTCGTCATGCTTCTTATCTTGATCTTACTTAATCCTCTTGTCATACTTCTTAACCTTATCTTAATCCTCTCGTCATGCTACTTATCCTGATCTTACTTAATCCTCTCGTCATACTTCTTAACCTTATCTTACTTAATCCTCTCGTCATGCTTATTCTGTTCTTACTTAATCCTCACGTCATGCTTCTTACCCTGATTGTACTTAATCCTCTCGTCATGCCTCTTACTTAATCCTCATGTCATGCTTCTTATCTTGATCTTACGTAATCCTCCCGTCATACTTCTTACCCTTATCTTACTTAATCTTCTCGTCATGCTTCTTAATCTGATCTTATTTAATGCTCTCGTCATGCTTTTTATCCTTATCTTACTTAATCCTCTCGTCATGCTTTTTATCCTTATTTTAATCCTTTCGTCATACTTCTTATCTTCATCTTAATCCTCCCGACATACTTCTTACCCTTATCTTACTTAATCCTCTCGTCATGCTTCTTAATCTGATCTCATTTAATGCTCTCGTCATGCTTTTTATCCTTATCTTACTTAATCCTCTCGTCATGCTTTTTATCCTTATTTTAATCCTTTCGTCATGCTTCTTATCCTGATCTTACTTAATCCTCTCGTCATGCTTTTTATCCTTATCTTACTTAATACTCTCGTCATGCTTTTTATCCTTATTTTAATCCTTTCGTCATGCTTCTTATCCTGATCTTACTTAATCCTCTCGTCATGCTTTTTATCCTTATCTTACTTAATACTCTCGTCATGCTTTTTATCCTTATTTTAATCCTTTCGTCATGCTTCTTATCCTGATCTTACTTAATCCTCTCGTCATGCTTTTTATCCTTATCTTACTTAATACTCTCGTCATGCTTTTTATCCTTATTTTAATCCTTTCGTCATGCTTCTTATCCTGATCTTACTTAATCCTCTCGTTATGCTTCTTATCATTATCTTACTTAATCCTCTTGCATTGCTTCTTATCTTCATCTTTATTCTCTCCGCAAGATTCTTATCTTCATCTTGATTCTCTCGTCATGCTTCTTATCCTTATCTTACTTAATCCTCTCATTCTACTTCTTGTTCTTGTCTTACTTAATTTTTTCATCCTGCGTCTTACCCTCAACTTTCATATATTGTTCTTGCCGTTCTCGTCATCATCTTGGATCTCCTCATATTCCTCATCATCGTCTTTCTCTTGTTTTTCATTGTTTCTTCTTACCTCTATATCCTGTTTCTAACCATTCAACTTTTCCTCGTCTTAGTTCATTTTCGCCACCATTTTTTCATTCTTGTTGTTTTGCTTTTTATTTCCTGTTTCTCTACGCCTTTCCTTCTATGAAATGATCTTCTGTTTAAGGTACCGGTAATAAATTTGTTTTGTGTGCTAACTGATGTGTTGTGTACTACTTATGTAAGATTTCGATTTAAAATTGGACAGTGTTGAGAGTTCTCTCTTGTGTCATATAAAACTTGATCTGACGAGCTTATGCTATGTCAGTGATGTCAAAGCCAGCGCATTTTTCTGATCTTGACGTCGTGCGCGGGCATCAAGCGCTAAGTATGGAAAGAGGAACGGTTGTGTATATGAATAAGCAGCCTGTTGAATTAAGAAAACAGTGGTGCACAAACTTCAAACGGAACGTGAAATTTTATGTCGTTATTTTTACTGTATATGGTTTCTTTCTGTTTGATATTATCTATATTGTCTGTAAAATACCAATTTCTTAATATTGCAGTTGTGTTTTAAATGTTAATAACATAATAAAGAGTTAAGAAGGAATATTCACATAAATTCCATAGTAGTACAACTGTACTGTATTAAGTGGATGAAACACATCATTCATAAAGAAAGTGATATCCCAAAAAAAGAGATTGAGTATGACATGGTAAATTGGAATTGATATTGATGGTACCTTTAGCCTTATAAAAGTAATCAATAAACTAATCAAAACAATATTACAGTACAAAGCAAAGTTATCTAGGTGCTGTATATGGTTTAAGTGTAACTAATATTCCATAACAAAACTCTTATTGCATTATGCTTTTAAGGTGATATTGGTGAGCAACTTCCTATAATCAGAATATTAAATTATTTTCTCGAAATGTACTGAAGCTATAGAGCTGACATTTTTACAACACATGGGCACGTATCTTTTGCTTATGATGTAACAGTAGTTGCTTTGTTAATTCATTTCCTTACAGGCAATTTCCATGCGAATATTTTCAAAATTTTCAATACACTATCTTCAGTAATAGGACGTATTTACGGTATATTAGATTTACGAAAACATTCTGTAAGGCTACTAAATAAATAGGCCTATATCTTAAAATTTCACTTTTCTATAAATAAAAGTTGAGAAAATATTTCTTTTGAATGAAAAAAACCAACTTGTGAAAAATGAGCATTAAAATTAAAACTTACATTCTTATAACGCACTTATACTTCTCAGACAAATCTAAAAATTAACTTGGATACAGCTTTAACAAGTTCTCTTCCCTTTATCCATTGAATCAGTGAATATTGCTCGACCAAGCGGCATATACTACCTCTTTCTTCTGTCTCTTCCCTTTCCGCTGTAAAGCGTTCAGGCTCTCCTGAGCTCTAAAGCGCGCGCTTGCTCCTATGGGCATCAATTGACATGACTGTGCTATGTTAAAATATTGTCTGAAGTAGCTTCAGTTTTTGTAGCTTTCTTTACATGGGAATCCAGATTGATGGAAGTGGAAAATCCTCTCAACGTGCCGAGAATCGAACCGAGTACTGCCGAGTTCAGGGGAGATTAAACGTACATGTGAAGTTACACATTGCTGCATATCGTCGATCTTGTAAACTTCATGGTTTTACACTTAATTTACAGACATCAAAACAGTTGAGTACTCTCGTGTGGTTACCAGGACAATAAGAGAGCCTAGGAATAAGCGATTAGGGCGAAGGGATAAATCAGAGGTCTGATTAAACGCGTACTCACTCCGTCTGGTCCATTAGCGTGAGAAGTCGAATAACTGATTTCTATTGATTTTTCTACCTGCCGACGTATGTACAAAACAATTGTTCATTCATAACCGACGCTGAGGGAGGGGAAGGGATGACAATTGTTATTCTAGACATCGGCTGTGAAATCAATGTTTATTTTTAGTTTTGTGCGGGCGTCGTCGATTCGTGATTGATAGCTTCCATAATGAAATGTAATTTTGACAGACGAAACCTGGGAAACTTGTTATTGGTTTCGGGCTAGGTGATTGTATGTGTTGTTGGTTGACTATATCGTGTATGTTGTTGGGCAGCATGTGCAAACATCGTCGATACTGATGTTGCGTACCACTTTGGTCCGTGGTTTGTACGACAGTTACAGACTATGAAACATTTAATTCAATATCATTGCGTTTACTGGAATTCCGAATTCTGTAGCTATCTACAAGTATTGTGCAAATTTCGTTAAGATAGGCCTATATTATTTTGTGCGAGATCGTGCGTATTTGCTTGGTTTCCGCACAAAACCAATCCGCGGTAAGTCTAAAATTCCACATTCAGTATTCCCAACCTAACACACATAACAATTTCCCTCTTCTTACCGCTTAAGCGCGACATTCATTTTACTGCTTTAGGCTTTTAATATATTATTTTTAGAGACGTTCAATATAGCAATAATTATAAATTGGAAACTTACCACTGCAATTTCACCTAAATTGCACTGTTAATTATTGTTTTTAAATATTTGCAAAAATTAAGTAAACTCTACAACTCCACTAAAGTTACTGCATTCGTGATGCAAGTAACATTAAGGAAGCCGTGAAAAAATCAACAAGATTCCAGATGCAGATATTATTGCTGCAATATGTTATATAAATAATATTGTTAAAATATTAAAATGAAAAATAAATCATTATATAACCTTACCGTTTGTTTTAAGTTCCCATTTATAGACTGGAAAAAAAAAAAGACAGACGTATATCACGGCCTGCTGGAGTATAGTAGACACAGAAAACATTTTAAAGCAACAATGTTGAAGATAGATATTTTTGTTTTGCAAATTTGCCGTCATTGAACAGAAACCAAGATGGAGATTTCATTGCAACTAATTAGAAATTCGTCTTTCAGGAATGTAATAAACGATCTTCGCACAAAATAATGTACGATACACGAGCGGTATGTTTTCTTTCAATTCTCGGAAATTAAAAAAGCTCAACTACGTTTCGCTTTTCAAACTTTTCCTCGAACATGAAAACTTCAACATACCGCTCTTGTAACGCATATTACTATTTCCCGTTCTAGTCCTATTTACGACTAGAATGTCAGTGGACACGGGATTCTATTCCCTGTAGGAAGGTTAAATTCATCCCCCTCCAATCAAGAAAGGATAAGTGTCCGTTGTCTGTTATTGTCTTAAACTCTGTTCATACCGAAGTATTGCACCATGTTGGTGAGTGAGGACAACCGATTCAAAGTTCTGAGTTTCTCTGACTCATTCGGGACGTCAGACGGCTCAGAAAAGACAGTAAAGAGCAGATATCATTGCGATGTTTCGTACAGTTAAGCACTATTAATGAAAGAAACAAGAAACATCAACGTTTTCCATTTGTGTTTCATTGAGTAATAGTTTTTTCTGATGGCTGTTTTCTATTCCGTGTGAAACAGCTAGGGCATACATACATACATAAGCCTACTTCTTACAAGCAGGGCTGTGGATATTGTTCATTATACCTTCGACTCCGACTTCAATTCAGACTGTCTCCTATTCAGACCTTCATTCTAACGCAAGATTTTGACTCCGAATCCGATTCAGACATCGTTTCCAACTCAGACTTCCATTCTGACTCTGACTCAGATTTCGACTCCAAGTCAGATTTCGAGCCTCACTCAGACTTTAACTCAGGCTTAGAATTCTATTCCAATTCGGATTCCAAATCAGATTTCTATTCTCTCTCAAACTTATATCCCGACTGATGCTGAGACATCGCCTCAAACTTCGAATCTGACCCAGTCTTCCATTCCGATTCTTACTCAACTTCTTCTCCAAATCAGACTTCGATTCTACTCTAGCTCAGACTTCGACTCCGATTTCAAATCCCATTCAGACTCCGACTTATACTTTATCTTCAACTCAGACTTTTATTCTGACTCAGTCACTGACTCGAACCCCGACTCCGAACTGTGACTTCGATTTTTACTCAGATTTCGACTCAAATTTCGAATCAGATTCAGACTCCGACTTAGACTTCAACTCCGACTCTGACTCAAACTTCTACTCCGACTCTGACTCAAACTTCTACTCCGACTCCGAACTGTGACTTCGATTCTTACTCAGACTTCGACTCAAATTTCGAATCCGATTCAGACTCCGACTTAGACTTTGTCTCCAACTCAAACTTTGGTTCTGATTCAACTTCGACTCTGACTCAAACTTCTACTCCGACTTCGACTGTGATTTCGATTCTTACTCGGACTTCGACTCCAATTTCGAATCCGATTCAGACTCCGACTTAGACTTTGTCTCCAACTCAAACTTTGGTTCTGATTCAACTTCGACTCTGACTCAAACTTCTACTCCGACTTCGACTGTGACTTCGATTCTTACTCGGACTTCGACTCAAATTTCGAATCCGATTCAGACTCCGACTTAGACTTTGTCTCCAACTCAAACTTTGGTTCTGATTCAACTTCGACTGTGACTCAAACTTCTACTCCGACTTCGACTGTGATTTCGATTTTTACTCGGACTTCGACTCCAATTTCGAATCCGATTCAGACTCCGACTTAGACTTTGTCTCCAACTCAAACTTTGGTTCTGATTCAACTTCAACTCTGACTCGAACTTTCACTCCGATTGTGACTTTGATTCTTATTCCAACTTCATTTTGGCAGATAAAACAGAAGTAGATCTATTAGAAAACCTTCCACAATACCGGTTTTGTACACACAAATTTCAATCGTACTCGCCTGAGTAAAGTAAGCCTTACTTACATTGATATGGGAGAAGTATTTCGGGTCACCTTGTAGCTCGCAGGCGAAACCGCTGATGATAATGGCAGGGTGGGGGGGATATGCTATACGGAGCCTGCAGGAACATTGATGTGGGTGTGTGGGCAAGCCCTGCCAGCCCGAAGCGGCGGAGGAAGGGGGCTCTCTCTATCACACTGATGGGCTAGCAACGCCAAACCCTGGGGTGTGGGGTAGACTGAGGTACAGGAGCATTGATGTGGGTGTAATCATCCCACGGCAGGGGATGGGGGAGGGTCAGTGGGTCCACTACATCAAACTGACGGGGAGTGTGTGTGCGCTCGGGGGATGAGGGATGAGGGATGACAGCAGCAGGAGGAGGAAATGGTGGAGAGAGAGCTGGAGGATGAATCAGCAAGGGTATATACCGCAGAGGGGGGTGGGAGGATAGGCTGTGTGACGTCAACTGATAGAGCTCCCTTCAAACCACCCTCAGAGCATGCTAACCCACCTAGTCACCTCCCAAATTGTCCCCAACCCCCATTTACCTATTTGTAATAATTGACAATTTCCTATGAGCAGTATTATTCTAGCCAGCTTAGAAAACGGGGTGGGAGGGAGGGAGGTAATATCGTGTACAGATAATATTCCGAGTTTCACGGGGGTCGCACTGCCACCCCTAATTTCGTTGTAGGTTGCGTTTGTTGTGATGTTATTCTAACTTTACCCCCTTGTTGCTAATGAACAAACATTATTAACTAGGCTCAGCCTACGATTGGGAGGTTGATTGAATTCTTCGACACGAGACCCTGGTAAATTGGGATTGGCTACAGATCGTATATCCAGGGGTGCCGGATACATATGTGCGTTTGTCTTCCATACTAGAAGCATTGTCATGTCTATCTACAAAGGCTCCCAGGTTATAAGGTCCATAACAAAATGTCCACAAGTACAAAAGGTCCACAGAAAAATGTCCACAAACTAAATAGTCAAACATTTTAAGTCCTACATACAATTTGTCCATGGTGTGAAAAAGCCCGACATCTATGTGGTCCACCTTATTATAAAGCCCATCATACAAAAAGGTCCAATATACAAGATTGTTCAATAGAGATGAGTTACTAACTAACCTCCCGGCTCTGTTGTCAGACAGGAACTTGCTGGAGTTCATAGCGAAGAAATTATCGTAAGTCTTCCACAAAGAAATGCAGTAATCAGAATGGTTTCTGATCAGCAGAAGCTAAATCGTCCTCCACTTCCTCAATCAATAAGAGAAATTGGCATTGTTGAACCCTACAACAAAACATTGAGGGGACAAAATTTTATGTTCTTTGATTCAGGTGTTAATGATGAAGGACGAGTGTTAATGTTTGTCACCGATAGAAATTTAGACCTTTTGGCTGCCAGTGACACGATTTTCAGTGATGGTATCCACGTTTAAGACTGTACCGAATCAATTCTTTCAGCTTTTCACAGTGCATGGGATTGTTGGAAGTTTTGTAGTTTGTAGATTTAGTATATTACCTAACTGCAAATAACACTGAAAACACTTACCGCACTATATATAATGAGATATATTTTTTTAACAATTGATGTAGCTTTTGTATTACATATGTAATATGTATAACATAATTGAAATGACAATAAATTTCTCGGCATTTTCCTTTCAATTTGCCTTGTCGGACATTTTAGGGAAATGGACGAATTTATTTGTTGACATTTTTGAATGTAGGGCATTTTTAAGAACAGGACTTGTTGACATTGGACTTTTCAGGTAAGGACATTTTTAAGGCATGGACGAATTTTCTATGTGAACATTTGTAAACGTTGGACATTTTCGTAGAAAGGACCAATTGCAAAGTGAACCATATCTCACTTAACCATTACAAGGAGTTACACTTTAGTTACTACACATCCCCTAATTATGTAGACTGTAAGAGGCATTGCTCTATTTTTTTTACTCCAAGAATGTTGATTACTAACACATCCAGATATGATTGAGAACTCTGTTACATTGGCTGTGTGAAGTTCGTCCATCTCCTCATTTGAGTGGTCTTTTTGTAGGCTGTTGGAATACACACTGTTCTCCATGATACTCTTTTTCTTTTTACCTGGGTTTGTAGACCAACTATGAACGTTTTTTTTCTGTCGAATTTCTCCATAATGCTTTCAAGGGAAAAATTGTTCCGGGGCCGGATATCGAACCCGGCACCTTTGGCTGAGCGCGCCACCGACTGAGTTACCCAGGAACTCTACCAGACCCCGGTTCAATTATTCCCTTTAATCCACACACCTGAAGTGGCTTGACAAGACGTCAGAGACCCCAACATTGAGTGCACACTTTCTGTGTGACTTAAATTTGTGGTTTTCTGTTAACGAACAGTAACCTGTAATTATACATATCTGCCTTTCAGGTGTAATTCCGTTTAAAGCTGACTTGAATAATTTCAAGGGAAAAATTCGATGCCCGGCCCCGAAACAATTTTTCCCTTGAAAGCTAGATTTGTATTCTCCATAATAGACTTACTGAATTTTTATTGACAGGAAGGATTCAACTATGATGCAACATACAATTCATACATGGTACACACCTCATTTATAAACCATAACTTTGTTAGCGTCAAAGAGAGAGATTGCTCAAACATTGGTACAAGCCTGGGCGTTATTAGCTCGATTGAGTCATTGCAAACAACCCCTTAATTCCTCGCTCCACCTTCCCAGGCTGAGACAGTTCTGTTTTGGTGCGGTACTAGCTGACAGGAAGGTTATTGATAGACTTTCACTAATTTTCGGCTCTCGCTGGTTGCCTAAAATCCATCACTGATGCACAGAGTCTTATTGTGAGTTTGTTTATAAGACGGTGTAAGCGAAAAGGACATGGGCGGAGATTTCTGCGTCCATTCCACTTCCGTCTTATGCCCAAAGCTGTATTACTATAACAGTACATTTTAAGCTATACTTTTGTGTTACAATTTGTAGTGACAGCAATATTTTATAGGCTGTGTTTCATAATATATTATATACCCTTGTACATATTTTCAAAAAGGATTTCCATATCACTTCCCTTGTTACCATGGTTTCTGTTGGATGAAGAATAAAACTAAAGATCTGTCGTACATCTATAGCATGTCAGAAAACCCTGGACCTAGCGAAATTTTCCATCAATTGCTTCTCGCCTCCACGGATTTCCTGCGTTGTGTGTACATCTCTCTATTGATAATATCTCGTGAGTTCTGAAAGGCCTTTGACGGAAAGCAGGAAACAAAAAAAAAAAAAACTGAAACACAGTAAACTCTAAAAAGGCTGAAACACATTGCGGGTTTTAATACAACTGTAACTGATTTAGATTTACCATCCGCAGGTTTCCTTGGAAACCAAGCTTAATTAGGTGATCTGTTATCGAAAATTGTAATCTGTTTATGAATGATTCTTTCTATCAAATTTATATGTGGCAAAATTGAGTTACTATTTGAGCTTTGTTGTTTAATAATCCATAATCCCTAGCTTTATAATATATATTACCCGACTAGCGGATTTAATAAATGAATAATATTGATAAAATCACATCGACAGTTCGGTGATCGGAAAGTACTGTATGCGTCTACACTGGACATTTTTATTTAATCAAGTTGTAATCTCTCATCATCATCATCATCATCATCATCATCATCATCATCATCATCATTGCAGCATTTATACAGAGCGTTCGCTTCGAGTCTGGGCCGAGAGATAAGGTCGATTCGCGGTCGGCTGATGTGACGCCAGCTCAAGGTTACTTAATCTGCGTGTATGTCCCGCAGTTTTGTTCCGTAGTTTTCTTCATCGTTCAGCGCGCAGAATTATAAGTTTCCTAAAGATTAATTCGTTTTGTTAATTTTATTGTTAGTTCTATCGATTGTAATCTCGGTGTGTGTAGCCTACATTAAATTAGATTCTCATATTATTAAAATGCGAGCCAAAACGTTCGTTCTTGAACAAATCTTCTATTTATGATACACACAGTATGCGAAAACCAACGCCGGTCGAGATGTGTAATGGCAATTTAGAGAGAGATTTCCTGGCTTTACAGTTGCAAGTAGAGAAACAGACATCTTATTAGATTAAGTGAAGCAGGATCGCTAAATCTAGAATTTCTAAGCTAAAACCAAATGTTGTAACGAAACAAAAACTGGATAAAATTAGTACATACGGTTTCTACAAAAAAAAAAAACGTTTAAGGACTCCTCCATAAACGATGTTTCTTTTTTTTTTTTAGTAGGTTATTTTACGACGCTTTATCAACAGCTTAGGTTATTTTGCGTCTGAATGAGATGAAGGTGATAATGCCGGTGAAATGAGTCCGAGGTCCAACACCGAAAGTTAACCCAGCATTTGCTCATATTGGGTTGAGGGAAAACCCCGGAAAAAAACCTCAACCAGGTAACTTGCCCCGACCGGGAATCGAACCCGGGCCACCTGGTTTCGCGGCAAGTGATGTTTCACTTGTGTTCTTATACTTATGTGAAACCCTCTTATGTTTATATAGGGATCAAATGCCTGTGAAAAATAAAGTTTTTTTTTTTTACTGCAAACTCAATGGGTGCTATTCATAGACATTTCGCAGCACGCGCTACGAGCGTACTAAGATAGCCCCGGCTATCCACTGGTTACTTGTACAGAATTCAAATCATATCCTATCGCTAACACTGGTTTATGAATACGAAAAACGCTGATCATCCACCGGAAGCCCGCGCTAAAAATGTCTATGAATACGGCCCAATATCTCTATCTTCCAAGCTGTGGATTATACAGGTACATCACTTTATTTTTACCAACATTTTTAACATTAACCTGGCTATACTCGGAAACACTGTTATTCCCCTTCCATTACAGGAGTTTGGTGTTGGTAGTGCAATATGTAAACAAATCATTTTACTAGCTATAGGAGGAGAGAAAAGTAATGTAGCCATTTATGTTACAAGGAAATACAGTATTATGATTTTCAGTTTGATCATTACTTTTACGGTATTTTATCAAAAGACAGTAGAGTAGTAACAATTTTTTTTTTTTCACAAACCCAATTCTTCAGGCGGTTGTATTCATTATGTAATGTCTACTTTAATGTCTACTTTATTCAGCATATTACTAACCTAATTTATTCCTGAGAATTTTGTGAGCACTTCCGTAAGAAACCTCAATTTCTACAGCTAACTTCATGACCGACTTATTACTACTTCGCCGCATCCTTTCTATAGCATCTTCTACAGCATCTTCTGTCACCTTTGTTGGCCTTCTTACACTTTTCTTCCTTTCTGTACACTCTGTTTCTCTAAATTTATCTACCAGATTAATGACATTTTTACGAAAATATTCCGTAATGATATAATCAGGAAAGCGTTAAAAAAACTGTTGTTCACATTCGGTTATATTGTAATTCCAGTTTCCATCATAATATAAGCTCTTTCTTCTATAGAAAATGCAACATATTTCTGAAACACACTGTACTCTATACTGTTTTCTTCACTGTTAGCAACAGCGGCCGGGCTGACGTTAGCAAGGACATTAGTGAAAGGGGTAGGAATCAAGTACAATCAGAAACGCAGGTACAATAAAAATTGAAGTAAAAATAAAATGATGTCCCTGTATAACAACTTTTTTTGTTATTGAAAACTTATTGAAAAATTACATTTTTTTTAGGAAAAATTAATTACTCCACAGTGAGTTTAGGCCCTAATTAGATCAATAAATTTTGGGATAGGTTGCCTACGCTTTTCCCGACTTAGCCGACATGGTAATGTGTTATGGGGAGGCTCGCAGAAACGGAAGAAGAGCTCTCCACATGTACCGACAACAGTTTCAAGACAGAAATCACCCTCACCACACAATGTTTGCTCGACTTTATCAGCGCCTTCGAGACGATGGGTCTCTTCGTCCTCGGCGCATTGTGGAAGACCGCGTAGACATCCATTCTCAATCGATTATTACACTGAACTGAAAGGAAAAGGTATTGAACATTAAACGTAAAACAAATAACAACCCTTCACGTCTCTTACAAACATCTCAACAAACAAACAGGGGTGCACACATTCTCATACATTGACATACACCCGCGCAAAAACATTTTCAACGGTAACTTCAAAACAACGCGTCAAAAGACATAGATTGTTTAACAAAAAGGGTTCCTTATTGTAGATTTATCACTCCTCAGAGTTTGTCGCAGAGCTTTTGAATCACCCTGTATAATAAGACAGCAGCGATTGCCTTATTTTCTTTCCTAGTAGTAATACCAATCGTATTGTACTATACTTACTTACTTACTTACTTACTTACTGGCTTTTAAGGAACCCGGAGGTTCATTGCCGCCCTCACATAAGCCCGCCATTGGTCCCTACCCTGAGCAAGATTAATCCAGTCTCTATCATCATATCCTACCTTCCTCAAATCCATTTTAATATTATCTTCCCATCTACGTCTCGGCCTCCCTAAAAGTCTTTTTTCTTCCGGCCTCCCAACTAACACTCTATATGCATTTCTGGATTCGCTCATACGTGCTACATGCCCTGCCCATCTCAAACGTCTGGATTTAATGTTCCTAATTATGTCAGGTGAAGAATACAATGCGTGCAGTTCTGTGTTGTGTAACTTTCTCCATTCTCCTGTAACTTCATCCCTCTACTACAAAACCTAATAAACCAATTGCTAATATAGCAAAAATCATTCCTAGATTTCCAAAAGCTTCCTTTTTTCCTCTTTCATGGCAAATAATATGTGAAATTATACCGAATCCCGGAAGAATTGAAATACAAACTTCTGGATGACCAAAAAATCAGAATAAGTGTTGATATAAAACTGGATCACCCAGCCCCAAATATTTTCCTGAGCACCTTATTCTCAAACACCCTTAACCTATGTTCCTCTTTCAAAGTGAGAGTCCAAGTTTCACAACCATAAAGAACAACCGGTAATATAACTGTTTTATAAATTCTAACTTTCAGATTTTTTGACAGCACACTGGATGATAAAAGCTTCTCAACCGAATAATAACAGGCATTTCTCATATTTATTCTGTATTTAATTTCCTCCCGAGTATCATTTATATTTGTTACCATTGCTCCCAGGTACTTGAATTCTGTCACCTCTTCAAAAGATAAATTTCTAATTTTTATATTTCCATTTCGTACAATATTCTCGTCACGAGACATAATCATATACTTTGTTTTTTCGGGATTTACTTCCAAACCTATCTCTTTACTTGCTTCAAGTAAAATTCCCGTGTTTTCCATAATCGTTCGTGGATTTTCTCCTAACATTTTCACGTCATCCGCATAGACAAGCAGCTGATGTAACCCGTTCAATTCCAAACCCTCTCTGTTATCCTGGACTTTCCTAATGTCATACTCTAGAGCAAAGTTAAAAAGTAAAGGTGATAGTGCATCTCCTTGCTTTAGCCCACAGTGAATTGGAAGCGCATCTGACAGAAACTGACCTATACGAACTCTGCTGTACATTTCACTGAGACACATTTTAATTAATCGAACTAGTTTCTTGGGAATATCAAATTCAATAAGAATATCACATAAAACTTCTCTCTTAACCGAGTCATATGCCTTTTCGTATTCTGCTATAGTTTAACTTAAACGAGACTCTGTAATACGGCGCATGGAGTCAAACTCTCGGTTAGATTAACTTCGGTTTAACTTAATGTTTAGATTAGTACCGAGCCTAAGAGGAAGGCGGAAAATAGAGAAGGTTGGAGAATGATGGGTTTGGAATGAAAGATCTGCAGAACACTATGAATGAGGGCTTCATACACAAGAAAAGTATGACAAACGCGGTTGCGCGTGCATTTCCTACATCGCTATGACTTGGCGGAGCGTTCGCGATGAGTTGGCAAGTGACGGGAGGGTCACAGAAAGTCTCCACGTGCAGGGGGCCTTGGTTTTCAGGGTAGGTGCGACCGTGTTATAGCAGCCAGTGATGTGAAGTTGGACGTGGAACGGGCTGGCACGCCGACGGTCCTCCTCGCGGTGCCTGGCCGGGTCAAGAAGCGGAGAGAGAGGTGATAGCTGCAATCGTGTGGCTCGAAACTCCCGACTCATGCCGCAACCCCACACCTTGCCTTATACGGCCACAGTCTGACTGCAGCTTGCGTCGGTGCCAAGCGCTCGACTTGGAGGAAGCTCCAGTTTAGGGGAAAACAGGAAACTGCAATAACAAGCAGTCCTTGTCTGGACTCACCAAGTGAGATACAGTGAAGGCCTTTATAACATGGGGTCGAGATGGCTTACACACCCTCACGATCTAGTATGCGAGAAATCTTTATCACCACAGGGGTGCTCAAAACTTTTCAAGTCGATCTTAAGTTGTCGAAGTTCTCTACCTTATCGTGTAGCAGCAAGTTCTTTGTGGACAGATTATTAAAATTACGCATGTTATGAGTAGAGCTAGGAAGTTGGTACCAAAACTGTTAAGGTGTGTGAGCTTGGACTATATCTCTACCTTATGAAAAGTAATAGCGCATCTCTCAATGTCAGTAAACCAGAACGACAAAAATGTACAACCGGGTGATGACCAAACGTGTGCTTCAGTCATCCACGGCCTTAGAACAATAAAAAATAATAAATAATATAAAAAAACAATAATTTGTAATTATAAACTTCATAACTCCCAGTCTAAAATTATATAAAGAACATACAAAGTATACCATTATGATTTCAGCCTCATTATAACAAATAAAACAAATACTCCTTTCATGTTCAGAAAAAAAAAAACAATATTTGAGCCGTTCAGAGCAGAAGTGGTGTAAGTCAAAAATGGGTAATGAGGGTTAAAGTAAACATTCTGTAAAATATAGCGCAAAGTAGCAATTAATATTCACTTTACTTTTTTTTTTTTACTTTTGAGGGTTTCTCCACTATTTAGCGGTTACCCTGTCTGTATTCCCATTCGCCAATCTTCCCGGTCAAGCCATTCATCTCCTTCCAGGGACCTGTCACTCATCAATCTATGGATCTGTCCTCTCCAGGTTGTTCTTGGCCTACCCCGCTTCCTTCTACCATGAGGTGACCATTCCAAAAGAGTTTTAGGCCACCTACTTTCCTCCATTCTTCTGACATGTCCATACCATTGAAGAGTTCGTCTCTCAATTCTGTCCATCACTGTCTCCTCCATATCCATCATCCGTCTCACTTCTTCATTTCTCCTTCTTTCTAATCTGGAAACTATGGCACCACGTCGTATTCCATCCATTTCCACTGCCAAAATCTTAGATTTTTTACTTTCTACCAATGTCCACCCCTCTGCGCCATATGTCATTATACTTTCCACAAC
Source organism: Periplaneta americana (assembly GCA_025594305.2). NCBI lineage: Eukaryota > Metazoa > Arthropoda > Insecta > Blattodea > Blattidae > Periplaneta > Periplaneta americana. The sequence goes on along the minus strand of JAJSOF020000036.1, from coordinate 10,455,174 downwards.
CGCCGTCAAAATCCTCTTCTTGGTGTCATCCAATATCGTCCTACTCCACAGTACTCCATTCAGCATCCTTATGGCTTTAGCAATTAATATTCAATTTATTTAAACTACAGACGTGGACAAATTATTAGCCTAAAACGTTTTTCTTGGAAACATAATATAATTCGGCATATCAACTACCAGTAAAATTAACAGAGTCTGTATTGTTGTAAATATGATTGTTTACATCTTCTGGTATATTTTTCCAATGGTTAAGTATAGTTTCCTCTAGCTATGTTGGTACTACTGGTGTTTTAATTACATACCGCAGAAGATATTCTCCCATGGCCTGCAAGAAGACCCGACGTGAACGAAATTGAAAATCTGTGATCTATACTGAAGAAGAAGGTGAACAAAAAGAGGCTTACAACAAAACATGGACTAATTTAATCACTGTCTGATATCTGGCTAAATGATGCTGATATTCAAAGAAAGTGTCAAACTTTGGTTTCCAACATCCCTGACAAAATCAACGTGTTAATAAAGAATAAGGGAATGTTCATAAAATATCATTAACCTCAAGACTCAATTTTCTGTTCATTATATCTGTGCAAAATACATTTTTGTTCATTATTTCTACCGATAAATACAGCTTCGTTGCACATATAATTAATTTATGTATAATAATTTGTCCACGTCTGTATTAGTAGTCAATGGATAGCAAGAAGGCCATATTAATTGCTACTTTGCTTTTGTAACGTAGGGTCGAGATGGCTTACACACCCTCACGATCTACAGTGAGGGTCACATAAGAACAGTTCCTAAACAGCTAATATTGCCGTCTTGTCAGTGTTGCCAACTGTTACCAGATATCACACGATCCTACGTACTAAATGACTTATTTACTTACAGTTGGAAGGCTATTCTAAATAATTCAATAGTTTGTAACATATTTTCGTAGGTAAACTATACGAGAAAGGGATCAACATGTCAAGTATTTTGTCTCGCAATACGAAATTTATTGGTTTGACTAAACAATTGACTCACGAAAACTAACCTAAAAATGTATTTTGTTTGACCACATGAAATTATTAGTACTAACTCCGAAAATTTACCCGACTATAGTCTTGAATTATAACCACAACACATAAAATAACTATTATGTATTAATATTAATACTGATATTAATTAATTATTAGTATGTTCAAATTACTCTAGTTTCCAGTAACAGGCTCAGAAATCTAGTAGGTACAATTTCAATTTCATGGAACTCCAGCACCGACAAATATTGTCGTTATTTGTCTCAGCTGCCAACATACTAGTTACAAAATCACTACCATTTGTAGTATTTGTCAGTATCGAAATTCGAAACGAAGTTGGCAAAAGAAAATTCAACCTGCAAAGTAGAAAATCACTATAATCCACTAGCATATGTAGTAATGGGGGGGGGGGAATGGTTAGGTTTCACCCTTACGGTATGAAGTAAGCTGATCCGGACTATAGTATGGAAGAAATCTTTACCAACACAGGGGTGCTCAAAACTTCTCAAGTCGATCTTAAGTTGTCGAAGTTCTGTACCATCCTTACCTTTATCTTGTAGCAGTAAGTTCTTTGTGGACAGATTATTAAAATTACGCATGTTATGAGTAGAGCTAGGAAGTTGGTACCAAAACTGTGAAGTTGTGTGAGCTTGGACTATATCTCTACCGAATGAAAGTAGCGCATCTCTCAATGTCAGTGAACCAGAACGACAAACATGTACAACCGGGTGGTAACCAAACATGTGCTTCAATCGTCCACGGCCTTAGAACAAGAAAATAATAAACAAATAATGTAAAAAACAATAATTTGTAATTATAAACTGCATATCTCCCAGTCTAAAAAAATTACCCATATGTAAAGAACATACAAAGTATACCATTATGATTCTAGCCAGTCTCATTATAACAAATAACAAAAGAAATACTCCTTTTATGTCCGAAAAAAAAAACAATATTTGTACCCCGAACATTAAGATATGTGGATCATATGAGGAGACTAAGAGGAAGGCAGGAAGTAGGAAAGATTTCAGAATGCTGGATTTGCAGTGAAAGACCTGCCCATGGGCAGAACACTTATGTATACGTATATAATAAAAAAAATAATAATAATAATGGTTTATTTAACCTGGCAGAGTTAAGGCCATACGGTCTTCTCTAACACTCAACCAGGAGTAAAACTGCGTTACAAAAACACTACAAATTTGCAAAGTCCACTACAATTTTACACACAAAGCTGAATAAGATGATGATGATAATAATAATAATAATAATAATAATAATAATAATACAATGTAAATAACAAGTCAGTAGAAATCAGACATAATATATATAATATTATATATAACATAAAGAGAGAAAGGAAAATGCATAATAAACTGTGAACAGTAAGTCAAAATAAATGAGACATACAAAGTATAAAAATATAAGACAATATTATTGATAATAAAAATAATAATAGCAATAAAATAGTGAAGTACAAAGCATATAATGAATACAATATTTTTAGGTACACACAGTAAGGAAAATTACGATTATTTATAGCTCAAGTTATCACATTATAGATATAGGCCATTATCGAGAAATATGAAAATAAAAATATAAAATAAGTTAAATATCACTAGAACATAAAAAATATGTATGTATGTAATGTGAAAATATTCTTTCTACGTCACAAAAAGTTACTGCAGCTAATCTGAAATATAATATAGTATATCTTACTTCTGAACAACTATGTTGTGAATCTAATAGTGTATCTCGTATCTGGCGAATCCAGAAATGCATAGGCCTATAGGGTGTTAGTTGGAGACCGGAGGGAAAAAGACCTTCGGAGAGGCCGAAACATAGATGAGAGGATAATATTAAAATGGATTTGAGGGAAGTGGGTTATGATGGTAGAGACTGCATTAATCTTGCTCAGGATAGGGACCAATGGCGGGCTTATGTGAAGACGACAATGAACCTCCGGGTTCTCTAAAAGTCATAAGTAAGTAAGAAAGATTGCTTGGCTTTTCGTGGGCGGGTCCCGGAATGGATCATTGCATTTAGACTCCATAGGGAATGTATGCGGTGATTGTCCAAGTTCGACAGGTAGCCTGGGTAGCATTTGTGAATCCGATGCTGACAGGTGTGCTATTCTCAGCCTTGATTCAATCTCCAGAGGAATCCTGTTAAGTCCCAGGGTTTAGATTCGTAAGTCTTTGTTGTATTACCATCGGAAACTCGTACGACCCCAAAGGCTTAACCTCAACGTATTTTTAAATAATATTACAGATGTTAGATGAAATTAGAAGTTGGATTGTGTTAGTGGAATAATAATAATAGTTTTATTTTCCCTGGCAGAATTAAGGCCATCAGGCCTTCTCTTCCACTCAACCAGGATCAAATCACATACAGAAAAATACATACCGGTATACAAATATTAACTTAAAAAAATAATCAACATAATAAAGTAAAAAAGAGAGATTGAATACATATACACAATCAGTATTAACTTTAAAATAATAATACTTACTTACTTACTTACTTACTACTTACTGGCTTTTGAGGAACCCGGAGGTTCATTGCCGCCCTCACATAAGCCCGCCATTGGTCCCTATCCTGAGCAAGATTAATCCATTCTCTATCATCATATCCCACCTCCGTAAAATCCATTTTAATATTATCTTCCCATCTATGTCTCGGCCTCCCTAAAGGTTTTTTTCCCTCCGGCCTTACAACTAACACTTTATATGCATTTCTGGATTCGCCCATACGTGCTACATGCCCTGCCCATCTCAAACGTCTGGATTTAATGTTCCTAATTATGTCAGGTGAAGAATGCAATGCATGCAGTTCTGTGGAGTGTAACTTTCTCCATTCTGCTGTAACTTCATCCCTCTTAGCCCCAAATATTTTCCTAAACACCTTATTCTCAAACACCCTTAATCTCTGTTCCTCTCTCAAAGTGAGAGTCCAAGTTTCACAACCATACAGAACAACCGGCAATATAACTGTTTTATAAATCTTTAAAATAATATATGTAATAAAAAGAGACTGAATACATAATCACAAATAGGAAAATACATTCTAGTAGTGGAAACGTAAGTACCCCGAGAAAAAAATCCTCCTGCAACATTTGCTTTGTCCATCACAAATTCCATCACGGCCTGGCCGGGGATTGAACCTGGCTTGTCTGGATGAAGACTAGCGCATTAGTGCAAGAGCTTCAGACGCTACTTTAAGTAGTAGACCAATTATGTTTTACACGTATTTGTCGAAAAGAAATCCACTTCCAACAAAGTTGTTTGCAGATAGGCTGAACACAAGAGATACATGACGACCGTTGCAGAGAATAAGAATCGAACCTGGTTCTTGTTGACAGCGAACCAGCTCATCATTATGGGCGGCAGCCAACGTCCCATACGCCGGGTGCCCGCTTGCAGTAATGGCTCTGTCTCAATGAATGCTAATAGTTGTGTAAATCTTGCTTTTCTATTCCACAGATCTAATAGCCTTAATTGAAGAGACTGTCTCTCTTGTAACTGTACGTTACATGACAGCCAGAGCTTTTTTTTTCCTCCCCCCTCTCTCTCTCTTTGTTATTTTTCTACTTCAGTCACTCAAACAAACTTCAGCAAATAGCTATAAATCACATTCAATATAGAATCAAGCGACAAAGCCACTTTCAATATTGGAAGAATGCAAGGGAACTTAATGATAGAAGACTGCATGTCCTTATGAATTATCGAACTCATTGTATAAGGTGTTCCGCTATTACCGGTCCAATTACTCTCTTCTTACGCTCTGTACTATTATTAATGTCACGTTTGCTACAGTGAAGTGCACATAAAACGGGGACTAACAATGTTCATTAAGGGGAAACTAAATATACAGTGTGTTACAAAGTCGTCATCACGGATCCATGAAATGTTACGTAAAAGTATAGTAAAGTGTACACTATATGTATGGAATTGCAGTTAATATAACTACATTATGATAGACATCATACTAATACAGTAGCGGCCGGTGATCGAAATCCTCGGTGAGACCAGATGCAACTAGTTTAAGTGCCTCCGATAGAAAATTTTTATTCATGATATTAATTATTATTGTTATTATATTATTAATGTCGTCATTATTATTATTATTTTATTAATATGACGTGAATATGTTAGGAGAAAATCCACAAAAGATTATGGAAAACACGGGAATTTTACTGGAAGCAAGTAAAGAGATAGGTTTGGAAGTAAATCCCGAAAAGACAAATTATATGATTATGTCTCGTGACGAGAATATTGTACGAAATGGAAATATAAAAATTGGAAATTTATCTTTTGAAGAGGTGGAGAAGTTCAAATATCTTGGAGCAACAGTAACGAATATAAATGATACTCGGGAGGAAATGAAACACAGAATAAATATGGAAAATGCCTGTTATTATTCGGTTGAGAAGCTTTTATCATCCAGTCTGCTGTCAAAAAATCTGAAAGTTAGAATTTATAAAACAGTTATATTACCGGTTGTTCTTTATGATTGTGAAACTTGGACTCTCACTTTGAGAGAGGAACAGAGATTAAGGGTGTTTGAGAATAAGGTTCTTAGGAAAATATTTGGGGCTAAGAGGGATGAAGTTACAGGAGAATGGAGAAAGTTACACAACACAGAACTGCACGCATTGTATTCTTCACCTGACATAATTAGGAACATTAAATCCAGACGTTTGAGATGGGCAGGGCATGTAGCACGTATGAGCGAATCCAGAAATGCATATAGAGTGTTAGTTGGGAGGCCGGAGGGAAAAAAAACTTTAGGAAGGCCGAGACGTAGATGGGAAGATAATATTAAAATGGATTTGAGGGAAGTGGGATATGATGGTAGAGACTGGATTAATCTTGCTCAGGATAGGGACCAATGGCGGATTTATGTGAGGGCGGCAATGAACCTCCGGGTTCTTTAAAAGTCAGTAAGTAAGTATTATTATCAGGGAAAGGATTTATATGTAAATACATATTTACTTATAAAGCTAATATAATTTATATTTTGCATTATCTTTATGTTTCACAATGTGTAGGGTTGAAAAATCCTACTTTTATTTTCCATATTTTTCCATATTTTAGAGTTTAGTACATATTTTCGTTAATTTCATATATTTTCCATATTTCATATAAAACAGTCCATATTATATTAGGTTTAACAATAAAACAAAACAAAATTCCATTAACTTTTAAAAATACATTTCAACAATAGAGATTTAAACACATGTTCAGTAATCCCTTTAACATCAGAGTTATTTGAAAATTAGCAGTCCTATCAACAATGGGAAAGTAAGTTACAAAACTGTATTAATTTAATTTAAAATTTTTAACAGACTTCAGTTGTGCAGCTCAACAGTTAAATGCCAGAGTACACATAGGTTCAGTTTTGTAAATCATACTATAAAGACGGTAAATATGCCAAAAGTACGTCATTCAGTCAATTTAAAATCAAAACTAACAAGTTACATTTCAGAATTTAAAGAAGATGGTTTATCAACTGACAATAAAATATTATTTTGTAATTTGTGTCAGTGTGCATATCATCTACACAAAAGTTCCTGGTGCAACAACACATTACAACTAGTAAACATCAGGCCAACAAACAACTAAATTCCAAGCAGAGACAATTGTTTTTAACACAACCAACAACATCGAATGTAAGATCTGAGTTTAACATCGACCTGTGCCGTTCTCTCATCTCTGCTGATATTCCTCTCTACAAACTAAAAATAAGGTCTTCAGGGAATTCCTTGAAAAATATACTAACATACAATCCCGGAT
>JAJSOF020000036.1:10293363-10443363 GCA_025594305.2 Periplaneta americana | reverse complement strand
AATGCATGCAGTTCTGTGTTGTGTAACTTTCTCCATTCTCCTGTAACTTCATCCCTCTTAGCCCCAAATATTTTTCTAAACACCTTATTCTCAAACACCCTTAACCTATATTCCTCTCTCAAAGTGAGAGTCCAACCATAAAGAACGACTGGTAATATAACTGTTTTATAAATTCTAACTTTCAGATTTTTTGACAGCAGACTGGATGATAAAAGCTTCTCAACCGAATAATAACAGGCATTTCCCATATTTATTCTGTATTTAATTTCCTCCCGAGTATCATTTATATTTGTTACTGTTGCTCCAACATAAGTATATTTGAACTTCTCCACCTCTTCAAAAGATAAATTTCCAATTTTTATATTTGTATTTCGTACAATATTCTCGTCACGAGACATAATCATATAATTTGTCTTTTCTGGATTTACTTCCAAACCTATTTCTTTACTTGCTTCCAGTAAAATTCCCGTGTTTTCGCTAATCGTTTGTGGGTTTTCTCCTAACATAATCACGTCATCCGCATAGACAAGCAGCTGATTTAACCCGTTCAATTCCAAACCCTGTCTGTTATCCTGGACTTTCCTAATGGCATACTCTAGAGCAAAGTTAAAAAGTAAAGGTGATAGTGCATCTCCTTGCTTTAGCCCACAGTGAATTGGAAACGCATCTGACAGAAACTGACCTATACGAACTCTGCTGTACGTTATATTTCTTATTCAATTTTTAATGAAGAAAAGAATTTTTCCATTTTCTCTTTTGTTTCTTCCCCCCCCCCCAGCTTTTAGCCTATGGATTCGTCCGCTGTCCCAAGCCTCTGCTCTTATGCACTGCAGACTCCAGTTTACATTGCTAGCCATTATTAAACTGTTTATTTAAGTCATTCCAATTCGTCTTTGAAGTCCTTAACAAGAAATACAGATAAAGTACTTCAATCTGCCACACCTGAATATACAGCAGCGTTTATGGTATATCACGTATACTTTACCAAAATTTGCAGTTACCTTCATATTGCTCTCAATTTAATATTAGGCACATATTTTATGAGACCCGTACACGCTACGTTCTTGGTGACGTATCTAATTTAGAACTTTTCCGTTAAGTGTAGGACGTTTTCTTTGGTAATGATACACTGAAGTCTCGTTTAGCGAGTGGGAGCTAACTGAAATATTTCGTGACATGTTCTCATTGCTCGCCGAGTGTCATCACCACTGGATATCGAACACAGGCTTCTGTCGTAAAGACAGAACGGTCCTGTCGCCCTCCTTCCCCTCAACCCGACTCGCTAGTGCGCATGTTCTGAACACGCAATTAGACGTTGAGGAAAAAAGTGGTGTAAGTCAATTTCATTGACGTTTTCTTCCATGCGGAAAATATAGGCAAAGTTTCACTTTGTTTCTCACTTTTAGCAAGTTACTCATTTTCGTGTTTTATAGCTTTTTAAACTTCCCAATAGTTGTTTGTGTATTTTTTATTATCGAGATCAGATCTGTTTTATATTGTTTTCCGCTGTTACTCAATCGTAGTATTTCTGCGTACAGTTGCTACACATCTGGGTTTGCTTACGGCTTCTATCTATCTATCTATCTATCTATCTATCTATCTATCTATCTATCTATCTATCTATCTATCTATCTATCTATCTATCTATCCTAATCTAAACTATCTAACTATAATCTAATCTATCTATCCTAATCTAAACTATCTAACTTTTTCTAATCTAAATATCCTAATGTAAACTATCTATTATCTGACCTCATCTAATTGAAAAGTCTATTTGACTGAAAATTTATTATTATATCTAATTATTAATTGTATCCTAATCTTATCTATCTATCTACTATCTATATATCTATCTATCTATCTATCTATCTATCTATCTATCTATCTATCTATCTATCTATCTATCTATCTATCTATCTATCTATCTATCTATCTATCTATCTATCTATCTATCTATCTATCTATCTATCTATCTATCCTAATCTAAACTATCTATCTATCTATCTATCTATCTATCTCTATCTATCTGTCTATCTATCTTCTATCTATCTATCTATCTATCTATCTATCTATCTATCTATCTATCTATCTATCTATCTATCTATCTATCTATCTATCTATCTATCTATCTATCTATCTATCTATCTATCTATCTATCTATCTATCTATCTATCTATCTATCTATCTATCTATCTATCTATCTATCTATCTATCTATCTATCTCTATCTATCTATCTATCTATCTATCTATCTATCTATCTATCTATCTATCTATCTATCTATCTATCTATCTATCTATCTATCTATCTATCTATCTATCTATCTATCTATCTATCTATCTATCTATCTATCTATCTAAATCTATCTATCTATCTATCTATCTATCTATCTATCTATCTATCTATCTATCTATCTATCTATCTATCTATAATCTAATCTATCTATCCTAATCTTATCTATCTATCTATCTATCTATCTATCCTAATCTAAACTATCTAACTATAATCTAATCTATCTATCCTAATCTAAACTATTATCTATCTATCTATCTATCTATCTAACTATAATTAAAATCTATCCTTGAATCTGAAAATTTATCTATCTATCTATCTATCTATCTATCTATATCTAATCTTATCTATCTATCTATCTATCTATCTCTATCTAATCTAAACTATCTATCTATAATCTAATCTAATCTATCTATCTATCTATCTATCTATCTATCTATCTATCTATCTATCTATCTATCTATCTATCTATCTATCTATCTATCTATCTATCTATCTATCTATCTATCTATCTAATCTATCTATCTAATCTATCTATCTAATCTATCTATCTTATCTATCTATCTATCTATCTATCTATCTATCTATCTATCTATCTATCTATCTATCTATCTATCTATCTATCTATCTATCTATCTATCAAGTCACCGGCGAAGCTCAGTCGGTTAAGGCGCTTGCCTGCCGGTCTGAAGTTGCGCTCGGGCGCGGGTTCGATCCCCGCCTGGGCTGATTACCTCGTTGGGTTTTTTCCGAGGTTTTACCCAACCGTAAGGTGAATGCCAGGTAATCTATGGCGAATCCTCGGCCTCATCTCGCCAAGTACCATCTCGCTATCACTAATCTCATCGACGCTAAATAACCTAGTAGTTGATACAGCGTCGTTAAATAACGATTAAAAATCTATCTATCTATATACTTGTTTGTCTCAGCTTCTGCGTGAGTCAACTTTATTTCATCTTATTGCAACGCCATTTACCATACTAATCGCTTGTCACCTAGCCAAAGTCTTGAATTAATGTATCAGTAGTAGTAAGGTCGGAAGATGACGTGGATTTGGTACTGTAACTTATACAAATATTATAACGTTTTCTCAAACACTACTATCATATTATTTAGGCTATATAGACCTACATACGAACTTTAGATACCTGGAAACATCTTTGGAGGAAGAAATCTGCCACTCTGTAACAATAGAGTAGTTGACAACGTGTTGTTTCTGTCTGTAGTTCGTGACAACTGCAAATAAATGTAAGATGCTGTGGTTTACATCGACTCAAATGTCAAGGTGTGCGGTACCTGTAAGGTTGTCAACATTTTATTGTTGACGGTCAACCGTTTTGATGACATTTCGTAGCTAGGAAATGTTTTCCCATTTATATTGCACAAAAAAAAAAGAATAACCTAGAGTTGTATAAAAACAAGAGATTACAAATTAAGAAGTTGTAGTTTTGTTGTTAATACATGTGTAGTCATAACAACATCGTAAAAGCTGAGCGACGACACTGCATTACGTAAGCTCGACGTCATGATAAGATTAAACCCCTTGTCTTTTAATTGACTTCATACGAATTGCTATGATTGGTTCATGATGAGTTATTCAGTATTCTGAAGCTGTTACATCTCGGCGTAAACTGAATTCGGTTGGTATGGTTTCATAGAGATGGAAGAAGAAATTTTGGAGAACTTTCAATGAAGGAAGGATAAGACATCGAAATATACTGATAATTCTAAGGTTCCTGGATACTATCATCATGTAGATGATCTAGCTTCGTTAGCGTGTGTAGGCAGCCCTTTGTATGATTTCGTGTATTTAACTTCTGGACGGACTTAACCTGCACTCGTGTTCGATTCCCGGATGTCCTCCAGCGTCTCGTAGCGTTGGCCTCGCAACTGCTCCTTTACAGAACCGAAAAGATGATAGTCGGAAGGTGCCAAGTCGGGACTGTAGGGAGATTGCGGAAGAGTTTCCCACCCAAATGTTCTGATTTTCTCCACTGGAGACACGATCAGTGTGAGGTCACGCGTTATCGTGTTGCAGGATGATCTTCTTTCCAGGGCGTTTCTCGCGCAATGCACGACGGAGCTTCAAAACTGTCTGAATATAGCGGACAGCATTTATGGTCTGTCAAGGTTCAAGAAATTCAACCAAAATGCATCCCAGAACTCATCAACTCTTTCCTTGTTGCGTTTCGTGGAGGCAGTTCGAGGGCGACCGCTACGAGGCTCATCTTGGATGCTCGTGTTCCCATCTTCGAAATGTTTCACCATCTCCTAACACTGCTGGCGCCCATGCACACATCTCCGTATGCACGCTGAAGTCTGAGGTGAATTTCAGCGGCTGATTTTTTTCTTGAACAAGGAATTTAATGACAGCATGCTGCCGAAACGAAGCATTGTTGTCGACCATTTTGCAAATATTGCCTGTGGTCACATGATAGAAGTAATGACGCCACAGTATGTCAGTACTTAGTGTAAAGTCTGTAGATTATGATCATATAATCGTTTTTGTTACATTGTTGAAATTGGAATTATAGCAACGTGTTGCTCGTGACTTTCAGTACGACCCTCTGTATCTTCTTCCAGGTTCTCAAAATGTTCCTTATTTTAAAACTGGTACATATTACCCTAGATCACATGGAGCATCGTTTCAAAACGTATTAAGTCCCCCAGTGGACGAAATTAAATTTACTTTCTATTTATTTATCTTTCATGCTGTGAAGTCTGATGGTTCCAAGTCGTCATATTTGTAAACTGTGAAACCAGTAATGGTTTTGTGTAGTGTTTTGAAAACTTCTCCGGTTTACGAGTAATCCAGTTTTTCGTCGTTCGTGTAAAAAAATTGTAAGTTGCACATAATACGTTTTGAAACGATGCTCCTCATTTACCCAGATTGCTCGGCCTTATAGTAGGCTTTGACGGTAACAACTTTTGTTGTTACATAAGGAGTCACTCCCATTTGAATTGCATTAGCGACTATACTGCCATCTCATGTTCGTTTACGGCGGACAGGTGGCGATCCTGGCGGTTGTTCTCTTCAAAGTGCAACCGATTTTAACATAGGGATGAGCAATCTGTTACATATGTGATCTGGGATATTAACTAAACATTATACGGTCTTACTAATAAAAACTCTATATATGCATACGTTGGACTGTCTTATACTTATACAATGAGTAGCTCGTTTATACGTCGTGTGTAAATTCCTTACTAATAATCACTACATACGTCGTGTATAACAGTATAACTGTTACACAGCTACATCATAGTTTCGTCATTACTTCATTACGAAAGGTAGTAGAATATCTGAGGTTCTCTATTGCATCCGGTAGAGCGCTCTAATGTGCTGTGTTAAGAATCGATAGTACAACTGGCTCTGATCGATTACCATACTATATTTTGGTCAAAGAGTACAAGCTACAGCAATATTATTCTAATTATTCTGTGCTCTTTGGTGTGTTCTTCTTTGGTTACAAGGCATCCATCATCATAAAATGACAGTCGATACGAACAGCTGTTAGAGGGGCGGCCATTTTTTCTCTATATACAACGCTTAAACAAGGGGTTTCGTGTATATAACTACTGCAAAATAATTTCCATGTATAGTTACAGGCTGTTTATACATCCATCGCTTATGCATGGTTTATTAGTAACGTTTTCTGTCTCAACTCTGCATAAGTCTCGTATAAAAACTATACACGGTTTATTAGTAAGATCGTATATTTTTAGCCACACAGCGTGTCTTAACTTCTACAGTCAAATGATGTAAAGTTTCAGCTTGGTTAAACAAGAGTTAGTAATTATGAAAGCTACAACATTTCCAATTTGATATTGCTTCGTTTCAAATAAATTTAAGCACTCAATTTCATTGTAAGGTTTTCATAAACTGGAAAAAGAATCTGTCGCGACATATTCGTGGCAGTTCAATACCTGATGTGTAACAAGCTGAAACATCAGTATAGATTTAAAGACATTTCGAACATCCAGTAGAAAGGCAATATCAAATTGTGCAAACACACAATGGACAAAGAGGCTAAAACAATAGCGATATGTCCGGATTTCGATCCCCCGCTACAACATGAACATTGTTTCAAATCTACGCAGCATGTTATCGCATTTTGGATTCCGAATCAACATGCTAGGACGAGTCGTGTTAACCCTGCAAGCGGCACTTTTAATAAGCAAGGTACAAACACGGGTAGGGTACACTCGTTCTAGGGCTGAACTCGATGACTGCCGAGTGGATCTCATTATGAATGGGTGGCGGCGTCCCCCTCTCCTCTCCTCCCCGCACCCTGGAGACGGCTGGCCCACTCAACCGTCAGGGTACATAGCGTTGGCAAATCGTATTTGACGCGTGCAGATTTCGGAGTTGTTTGTCTAGTGTCATGCTTCCGCGTTGGAGAGAGGCTTTGGCGTACACGTCATTCCTGCGCTGAGCCGTGGCATATGGCGCGAAGGGGAAGAACCATTTTATAATTTTGTTATGGATTATCATTGTTATTGTTAGAACTTTTACCGTCTATATGGCAGGTACACTGGCGTAATTAGTAATATTCATCTATTTTTATTTCGGAGGAAGACAAAAGTAAAAATTTGTTGTTCAGTGTAATAGAACAAAACAGTTTGAAAACCAGTGGCGTAGCATGAAATTTTGAGCAGGGGAAGCTAACTCAAGTTGTCTTTCATGTACATATGAGAAAACGTATTGCAAAAATATAGTCGTAAAATAAATAATAGTCAATATCAAGTCACCAGTCGAAGATTGGTTGGAACCTCGTAAGTAACATCAATAAGGCATGACCTCAAATGGTACCGTAGTAAAATATGATTTCACTGTTTACTTATAACTCTAACAAATAGACACGTATACGTATAACATTAGCTCACTCCCTGTCATACTTAGAGAAATCACAATGTTAACGATCAATAGATACAGTATTAGTATCATTACGTAAGTATGCGTGTGTCTTTTGGTTATGTCCTTCATTGACAGCAAGGGAGTCGGTCATTTGTTTTTTAGATCACACTTTTGTTCGTAAGTCAGTCTTGATAATGGAATTGTCCTAAAAAAAATCGAGTAAATTGGTGCCAGGAACTGTTATTTCACTTATTATTTATTATATCGGCCACAATGCACACTAACACTTCAACTGAACACAACTCACGAAAGGGATAACTCGGAAACTAAATTATTTTCAATGTAAAAGCTAGCTTCCTGCGAGCCTTGCGACCAGGATAGTTTAGTTAGAAAGGGATGGAAAATCTGCGGGGTGGGTTACACAGAAGAATGAGTGTAAGAAACCAGTCTGCTTGGAAGCTGGTGTGTGCAGGCTTCTTGTTTACTGCTGCATCACAAATCATCCTGAACTGCCGCATCACAATATTTAACGCATAAATATAAACTCTATTAAAAGGTAAAGGTATCCCCGTAACATGCCACGAAGGCACTTGGAGGGCATGGAGGTAGAGCCCCGTGCTTTCCATGACTCCGGCACTAGAATGAGGTGGTGTGGTCGGCACCACGCTCTGACCGCCTTTTACCCCCGGGAAAGACCCGGTACTCAATTTTATAGGAGGCTGAGTGAACCTCGGGGCCGTTCTGAAAGTTTGGTAACGGGAAAAAATCCTGTCACCACCTGGGATCGAACCCCGGACCGTAGCCAGCTGCTCTACCAACTGAGCTACCAGCCACCAATATAAACTCTATTAAAATTAATAAATAATTTTGTTCATAAACTGCAGGTTTATTGTGAAATTATTATTAACTGGGAAGCTGAGCTTTTTAGCTTACATTGACGCTACGCCACTGTTGAAAACACAAACGTGAATGTGTGCCATTTCGTATGCATTCAAGTCTGATGACACTACAGGGGCTGTCAGGATGGACTAGCAGAAACTTTACACAGTTGTCGCAGTGAGTAATACGACGACGTACAGAAGAAGGTCGGTCAGACAGTTGGCCGGACGGAGACAGGGCGAGGCTGGCTGGCTGGCAGGCTACACGGCCAGATAGATAGTGGCGTACAGTCGAGGCAACCTGCCTGCGGTGACCACCACGACGCGCATCAGCGACCACTTTGTTCAATGTAACCACCGTGGTCTATCTTCTCCAGACTTTCTTTAGCTGGCAATTTAACGACTTTGTATCAACTGCAAAACAGCAAACGTTCTGATGGGGGCAGATAAAAAAGTTAATTTTTTTCTTCCACCATGTTATAATAATATCAAAAGAAGCGCTTATACAAATTTTGGCCACTCGACCGCAATTACAAGGCCGTCCAGAAAGTGATTTTCCCTGGGCTGTTTATAGAAAAACCACAATTACATAGAAATATTTATTGAAACAGATACAGCAATTGTTGCGCTATTTGTCAACGTATCCCCCACTGGAATTGAGACATTTATCATGTTGGGATCAATTTTTGTGTCGTAGAAGTCAGCCGCCTCAGATCGGAACCAGCGTTTGACCGCGTCTACACTTCTCTCTGTCGATCCCATGATATTAGAAATGTCTCAATTCCGATGGAAAATATGTTGAAAAATAGCTCAACGATTGCTGTGTCCGTTCCAATAAATTTGGCCAATGAAACTGTTTCATTTTGGAGATGTCGATAAGCTCACTGTATTATAATATCAATTTTTGTTTTCCACCTGTGCTTATCTTAATATTTGGATTTATATGAACGTTTTCGACACTCGGTGTGTGTCATCTTCAGATATGGGGTCTATGTCATTGTGTGTTGTGAAGACCTAGCTTCTTAATTATGTTGTGGGTTGTTCACTTGTGTATGACCTTTCATGATTTCTTAATTTAGCTAAAATTAATATAAGCAGTGTGTGGTTGGTTGTTATGATTCTGTTAAATTCTATCTTTTGAAAACCCATATGGGACAATAGAAAATTGTGTTAAAACCATTATTACACCTAAATATAAACAAGTAAAATATATACACTATAAAAACACTGTAAAACACTGTATACACTATATCACTTTTATCACATATATGGTTGGCTGTGTTGGCCTGTTATATCGTTAAAAATTGGGTTGTTTTTTACTTATATGTTTATATTTAGGTGTAATAATGGTTTTAACACAATTTTCTATTGTCCTATATGGGTTTTCAAAAGATAGAATCTAACAGAATCATAACAACCAACCACACACTGCTTATAGTAATTTTAGCTAAATTAAGAAATCATGAAAGGTCATACACAAGTGAACAACCCACAACATAATTAAGAAGCTAGGTCTTCACAACACACAATGACATAGACCCCATATCTGAAGATGACACACACCGAGTGTCGAAAACGTTCATATAAATCCAAATATTAAGATAAGCACAGGTGGAAAACAAAAATTGATATTATAATACAATGAAATTGTGTTTTTTTTTCTGTTAGGGGCCCCTGGCGAAGTAATTTTTTTACGGCCCTCGTAATTGCGGTCGAGTGGCCAAAAAGTTTCATTCCCAGGCAGGATTCGAACCACGAAAGTCTTGGTTACCAGTCTATTGTGCTCTGGAGTGAACAAGGCTCTGAAATCAGCTACAAGGGTTGGTCCAGTTTTTTTGCCACTACTGTACCTTAAATCCAGATGGGCAGGGCATGTAGCATGTATGGGCGAATCCAGAAATGCATATGGAGTGTTAGTTGGCAGGCCGGAGGAAAAAGATCTTTGGGGAGGCCGAGACGTAGATGGGAGGATAATATTGAAATGGATTTAAGGGAAGTGGGATATGATGGTAGAGACTGGATTAATCTTGCTCAGGATAGGGACCGAGGGTGGGCTTATGTGAGGGCGGCAATGAACCTGCGGGTTCCTTAAAAGCCATTTGTAAGTACGTATATGTATGGCATGCAAGATAACCCTAACTCTAAATGAGAAGGCTTCTGTAAAGCCTCGTTCACATTTTTCAAGTAACTTGAATTCAAGTCACGTGATTTCAAGTACCTGAATTCAAGTCGCCGTTCAGACATATTCAAGTTATTTTGTTTTCAAGTAGGATAAAATGGCGTCATGGATGTTGTGCAATTAGGAATTTCTGATGTAGCAAACCTCCGTGCCAGGGAAATGATAAATATATTGAAGAAATGGAAGACGCGTTATTCAGTATGGGTTAGGAATTAGCTTAGTAAGACTATTACACTCTTACTACGTCACACTACTTTTGACCAATAAAACGGTACGAAAGGACGCATTTCAACCAATCATGGCTGCTTATCGCACAATTTTATCGCGTCCCTAGCATTTGTTTCTTTGTTTGCCAACATTTGAAACTGCGCTGGTCTGGACGTCAAAAATATATATAAAATTACAAACCACTCCAGTCGATGCACAGCAGTTTCAAATATGACTCGCATTGGCATTCAAGAGCAAGAATTAATAAAAATCACTGATCATATCTATGCATCTTCTGAAATCCGATTTACAAATAAATGAAGAGCACCATTCGGAAATCCTGAATAAGTTGAATACACCATGTAGGCCTAAATCAACTAGTTCCACTTCTATTACGCACACGTCCAATATAACATCAATTGAACCACCAACCACATTCAAATTTGAAAATTGTACATTCAATAATTATTCCTTTTAAAATTATTCATGTACCATGTTATGTCATCGTCGTTAATTAAAACTTTTCTAACACTTGTGTATATTAGTTAGGTTATGTTATAGCTTCTGCTATATGATATTATGGATAGCCACGTATCAGAGATTGTTTAATATTAAGATTTATTGAATAGTAATCATTACAGTGTCTGTATAAAGACACTACTGCCATCTAGCATGCATCTAGCGTAATATTTGTAATGTTGAGATGGTACAATAATACATTTGAAGACAGTTGTATTTTCGTAAGTCAATTAATATTTTATTGTATTGGAGTAGGCCTACTTCGTTACTTCTAATCTTTATATACTTTCTTCTAATCGTGTAATAGTCAGTTAAATCCCACTCGAGTTTTGATTTTCTCTAGATAAATCAAAACGTCTAGTGAGATTACTGTTGATAAATACACGGCCACTGACTATTACAAATAGAATAAGTGAAATCTTCAAGCAGATTTAATTATTCTTATCGCAAATATAATAAAACATAAGCGAGTCTGATTTACCATAATTGAAAATGATTATCTTGAAGCTGTTATAGTTCCCCCACAAAAATCTATCAACCACATTGAACCATGCCAGTTTCGGCGATAAATGTCATCCCTTCAAGCAACGCTCTTCTCTTCTTAATCCCTCTTATCTTCCTCACTTCTTTTCTATCTACAGTTTAATGGTTTGTTATTATTTTTCATAGGCTATCTCATCTGTGTCCACGTTAAAATCTCTGCTGTTCAGTTCTTCAATGAACTCTTCCTTTCTTTGCAGCTTCCTTTGCATTTCTATTACGAAACTTTGCAGTTTCTATAATCCGCAGGCCTTCGTGAATTTTACATAACTTCAGAAGCTCAAATATTTGGTCATTATTTCACTTACTGCTGTTCGCTATTATTTTTACGTTTCTAGTAGAACTGAAAAATAATCAGCTATTAATTTAACGCTCTTAAAATACCTGTTAATTTAAATTCCCGCTCTTTTCTCCTTGAATTCAAGTTATCAAGTGACGTTTACACTTTTCAAGTCAAGTAAAAAGTAGAAAGGGATCCAACTTCACTTGAAACTTGAATTCAAGCCGTTAATTGATTTCAAGTCAACTTGAAACATAGTTGACACTTTTCAGGTTCGTCTTTCAAGTGACTTGAATTCAAGTTACTTGAAAAGTGTGAACGAGGCTTAAAGATCTATCCACCGTTTCTCGCGCACGAAAAAAAAATTTGGAAGCGGCAAATGGTCGCTTTGGAATAATGTAAGTTCTTTTCGATTTATCTCGTTTTCTGTTTTGTAATCCGAAC
The DNA here is from genome assembly GCA_025594305.2 of Periplaneta americana. NCBI lineage: Eukaryota > Metazoa > Arthropoda > Insecta > Blattodea > Blattidae > Periplaneta > Periplaneta americana. The sequence continues at coordinate 10,431,167 of JAJSOF020000036.1, read as the reverse complement.
CATGCCTTCCCGGGAAAGAACCCGAGACCGCTGGATTTATAGCCGGAAACGCAACTACTTGACTCACAGAGAATAACAACGGAACATATAAAAATCCGTACAATAGCATTCGTCGTACGAGTCGCTGAGAAGTGAAACAAGCAGTAGAGATAGGGTACGTCACGTGTACTGAATGTGCATTTTGCAACAGCCAGTGCAAGGACAAACGACACGAGGTTCAAACACAGAGGAAACGAGTTTGGATTCTTCACTCTATTAGTGTTGCTAAATCATTTGCTCTCTCGGTGCCCAACGTCTGACACGCAACTCTAAGGCAGCATGAAGTGACATTTGAGAATTCGCATCCCGCTTGGGACAGTGTTATTCCCGACTTGGTATGATGAACTATAAGGAGGCTTGACATTTTTTTTTTTTTTTGACATTTCACTCTACCATTGCTCCATCATCATCGTCTCTCTTCATAGTCTGAATAATATACAACAAAACGAAACTTCAACGTGCTCATAATTTGTGTGCAGCCTACGTTTTGTAAGCAATGTTCGTAAATATGATCACATTACCCCATCCCTGGAAACAATAGATTGGCTTAAACTAGATAAGAAAAGAAATTTACATTCACTTCTCCTTCTCTTCGAAATCTTGAACTCTTCTATTCCTTCGTACCTGTCGTCTCGCTTCACTTACCTTTCTTCCCACCATAATCTGAACACACGCTCTCGCCATGAAACAATACTAACAATACCATCCCATCGCACTTCCTCATACTCATCCTCTTTCACAATAGCCCTGCCAAGACTCTGGAATTCGCTACCTGCTAGCATCAGGGACTGTCGAAATAATGAATTCAAACGCAAACTTACTAGGCACTTGGTCAGTAATTGAGACTCGTTCAGACATGGTTTCTTGTAAATAGTTCTCTTAATCTATCACAAAATATTTCAATATCCGGTAATTTCATCACTATAGAATTTTGTTATTGTAGGTTTAATTTGTAATTCAGTAAATACAAAAATATTCTTTGTTCTTAACTTCTATGATAAATTGTCTAGCTTTCATTAATCAGGTAATCTTGTCGTACTTTAATTTTATTGTAATTGTAAATTTAATATTAATTGTAATTTTATTCTTCATATTATAATTGGAATCTCCTGATAGAGGGGCAGAGAAAGCCTGATGGCCTTATCTCTACCAGGTTAAATAAATAAATACTACTAAATAAATAAATAAATAAATAAATACTAATACTAATGTCTGCAGCAGACAAAAACGTCATACGACGATTTTTACACTTTTACTACGTCATACTACTTCTGACCAATCATGGCTGCTTATCCTACAATTTTTATCAACTCCCTAGCATTTATTTTTATCACCTCCCTAGCATTTGTTTGTTTTTATCACCTACTTACCATTTGTTTCTTTGTTTGCCAACACTGTACTTTCACTAATTTTTTTAGTTGGTTATTTAAAGACGCTGTATAAACTACGAGGTTATTTAGCGTCGATGAGATGGTATTTGGCAACATGAGGCCGAGGATTCGCCATAGATTAACTGGCATTTACCTCACGGTTGGGGAAAACCTCGGAAAAAAACTTAACCAGGTAGAAAGCCCAAGTGGGGATCGAACCCGCGTCCGAACGCAGCTTCAGATCGGCAGGCAAGCGCCTTAACCGACTGAGCTACCCCGGTGATGGTAGAATATTCGTCTCTAAAGGCTTATTTTGTAAATAATGATGTAAACGTGCTCCAAATGATTTAGAAACTGATATATTTTAACGTCGAAATATTTATTTCATACTAGCCGTACCCGTGCGCTTCGCTGCACCAGTTAGAAATAAATATAAAGTAATTACATAATTAAAATAGGACATTTGATCCAGGCAACATTCGTGTTTGATAGAAGGATATATCGTCTATTATGTTAATTAATTTAAATTGTGTTAAAAAATTAAAATGCTATCATTTTGATCCAGAGACCACTCATTCGGTCATAAAAATTATTTTAGGAAATACAGGAAACGAATGTACAGAATAGCCTATCAAGTTTTCTGTGCATAAGAAGCTATTTTAATCTTACCTGTCCTCGATTCACTCAGAAGTTACTGTAATAACATTATAGCATTATGTCCATCTAGAGAAACTACACTTTCCAATGGTGAATTAATAATTAATTATACAAATCGGTTAATTTAGCTTCTGATATTACTTCATACAAACACATAAACATTCTCTGTAGGCTATGTTTCATAGCTTTCGATTGTTGTTGTCCAAAACCCCTTATAGACGAAGTCATTTGTTTTTTATTTCATTACACCGCCTTAGATGGCAGTTATTTTAATTTTGAAACTCATTTATCTCATTAAATATCAGTCATATCAAAATTTTTCAAGGAATAAAACTTATCGGAAATGATTTTTAAAGAAATTTTTGTTATGTAACATTTTTCACAAAAATCAATAATAAGCGAGATATTTCGATTTATTTAATTCAGACCCCCTTATAACCTCCCTTTTAAATAATGTATTTTGAATGCCATATAGCCTAAAATCTAAGTTACAACGAACTTAATTTATATTCCAATTCTCATCGAAATCGGTTCAGACATTATCGCGTGAAAAGGTAACAAACATACAGACAGACAGACAGACATACAAACAAAAATTTCAAAAAAGCTATTTTCGGTTTCAGGGTGGTTAATTATATATGTTAGGACCAATTATTTTTGGAAAATCGAAAATTACCAGAAAAATTTCGGCTACAGATTTATTATTAGTATAGATTTTCATTTTCCAATCATCTCTCCGATGCTGTAAAAAGTAAAGAATGAGAACTGCACAGTTGGAAGCGTCGTTAAACAGACAAGACGCGTTGGCGCGTGGAGAGCCGTCACTCATCTTCTGACACGCTACGAGTTCAGCCGGGTTCGAGTAACAAATAAATCCTTTCAGGATAATTCCGACTGGACGCCGGGCTGGGTATCGCTTCCCGACAGACCTCGGGGCTGTTGCTGCGTTTTGAATGTCAATATTGGGACGTCGGAATTCGTGAGGCCGGCGCCCGTCAGCTCCTGACAGCGCTGCCAACATCTTCATTCAGCATTCCACGGACGGACAAGCTTCAGATGTGCTCTCCAAACCGCCGGCCTTAGCTTGGTGTGTGCAGAAGGGGATGGTCACTCTATTTATTCAGACCCGGCCGCAGTTGTCTGTTCTCCGCTTCGCACTAAAGGGCCTAGAATTCGATCCCCTGGCAAATCCTATGAGATTTGTGGTGAACAAGATGGCTACAAGTCAGATTTACTGGAGTACTTCGACTACTCTACGGCCATGGTGAGCATAACATAGCCTACAGCAGCGCTTCTCAAACTTTTTTGAAGTGGGGACCACTTTTTAAAGTCAGAACACTTCCGCGGACCACCCTACTCTTGTTCCCTTCGAAAGAAAATTTATCATTTTCGTAGCATATTTTAATACCAGTATACTTATGTTTTAAAATTGAATTAAGATTCGGTACTTTGGTCCTCTGTTATGAATTCGGGTGGTCCCTGGCTGGGTTACAGGTGCGGTGCCAGATGTGCAGGGAAAAGATGTCGAGAAACACCACGTATATAATTAGTGCTTTAAATCCTTCTTTTGTTGCTGAGAGTGTAGTGGGAAGTCAATAGACGGGTAGGGGAAATAAGTTTCATAAAATGTCTGTACTGGAAAAATGAAATTCGATTCCATGAGTGCCATTTCCAAACTCTGAGATTTTAAGCTACAGAGTGATATGCAATTCGTTCGAATTTTATTTTTTCTTCTGTCTTTTTTGAAGGACCACAAGGGCAGACCTCGAGGACCACAGGTTGTCCGCGGACCATAGTTTGAGAAACGTTGGCCTACAGTGTTGCCAGAAAGCTTAGGGACATCTTATTGTTCTATATTGCTACTAGAGTCGATTATTATCGACAGTAATCTCACTAGAGGTTTTGATTTATCAACAGTAATCTCACTAGACGTTTTGATTTATCTAGAGAAAATCAAAACTCGAGTGGGATTTAATTGACTATTACACGATTAGAAAAAAGTATATAGATTAGAGGTAACGAAGTACTCCAATACAATAAAATATTAATTGACTTATGAAAATATAACTGTCTTCAAATGTATTATTGTACCATCTCAACATTACAAATATTACGCTGCATGCTAGATGGCAGTAGTGTCTTTATACAGACACTGTAATGATTACTATTCAATAAATCTTAATATTAAACAATCTCTGATACGTGACTATCCATAATATCATATAACAGAAGTTCTTTTTATCCTCTCAGAGCAGAAGCTATAACATAACCTAACTAATATACAGAAGTGTTAGAAAAGTTTTAATTAACGACGATGACATAAAAAAATAAACATGAATAATTTTAAAAGGAATAATTATTGAATGTACAATTTTCAAATTTGAATGTGGTTGGTGGTTCAATTGATGTTACATTGGACGTGTGCGTAATAGAATTGGAACTCGTTGATTTAGGCCTACATGGTGTATTCAACTTATTCAGAATTTACGAATGAATAATTTTAAAAGGAATAATTATTGAATGTACAATTTTCAAATTTGAATGTGGTTGGTGGTTCAATTGATGTTATATTGGACATGTGCATAATAGAAGTGGAACTCGTTGATTTAGGCCTACATGGTGTATTCAACTTATTCAGGATTTCCGAATGGTGCTCTTCATTTATTTGTAAATCGGATTTCAGAAGATGCATAGGTATGATCAATGATTTTTATTAATTCTTGTTCTTGAATGCCAATGCGAGTCATATTTGAAACTGCTGTGCATCGACTGGAGTGGTTTGTAATTTTATATATATTTTTGACGTCCAGACCAGCGCAGTTTCAAATGTTGGCAAACAAAGAAACAAATGCTAGGGACGCGATAAAATTGTGCGATAAGCAGCCATGATTGGTTGAAATACGTCCTTTCGTACCGTTTTATTGGCCAAAAGTAGTATGACGTAGTAAGAGTGTAATAGTCAAAGTAATCTCACTAGAGATTTTGATTTAGCTAAAAAGAATCAAAACTCGAGTGGAATTTAATTGACTATTACACGATTAGAAGAAAGTATATAAAGATTAGAAGAAAAAAAGTACTCTAATACAATAAAATATTAATTGACTTACAAAAATACTAAACTCTCTTCAAATGTATTATTGTACCATCTCATCATTACAAATATGCCTCTGGATGGCAGTAGTGTGTTATGATCTGCTGTTCTCTTGTTACCAGTTTTGTCAACTATACAATATTCATTTAACCCTATGGACGATTACTAGTCAAGGCTTTGTTGATTCAGTTTCATTTTTATTAAAACAATTGCATTCCGCTCCAATTACCAATATTTGTTAAACAATCTCTGATACGTAACTATCCATAATCTCTTACAGCAGAAGCTATAACATTGCCTAAATAATATAAACAAGATAAATGATAGAAAAGTTTTAATTAAGCATGATGAAAAAAACATGAATAATTTTAAAAGGTACAATTAATGAAAGTACAATGTTGGCATACAAAGAAACAAATGCTAGGGACTTGATAAAACAAACAAATGCTAGGGAGATAATGAAAATTGTAGTATAAGGAGCCATAACTAGTTGAAACACGTCGTTCCGTACAGTTTTAATGGTTAAAAGTAGTATGACGTAGTAAAAGTGTAGTAGTCAAAATAAAATTTATGTTGTACTCGCAAAGGTACGAAGTCTGCTCTCCGACGTGGAAAATCACACATCATTTCGCTAACTGTCCGACTGTGTTACTCTTTGGCTCAATTGTATAAAGTTCCCTGACTAAAGATCAACTTTGATCGAAGATCGGAAAGTGAACCGAGTTCAGACACTTCTTCTATTGTATAAATCTTTTCTGCGATCAAATTACCTTGGTTCAAATGCAATCTAAGTTCACGTGAAAAGGACTTGGCAACACCGCATAAACAGGTGAAGTATGTGATGCGCGGGCCATGTTGTACAGGTTTATTCAGTGTAGCCAATTTAGCGACTTTAACTCTTTTTCGACGACAATTTCTTTTAACTTTTATATTGCTTAAATAGGGATTTAGCGACCTTTTTAGCACCTCATAGTGACAAAATTTAATCTTTCTTTGTTGATAATAAGAAATCTGGCGACTTTCCACACACTCTGTTGGAGACACTGGTTTGTTTTGAGCGTTGTAAATAATGGCGGACAATAAGAAGAAGATTGACCGTTCTCCAAATTGTTATGTTATGGTGTTTGATACTGCTAAACATAATAAAGCTTTTTAAACGACAATTTTCGTTTAGTAATACAGTTGATTGAAAATGCGTGAATGTACCTATCATATCCATGAATAATTAATGGTTGTTATAAACATAATATAATTATAGGTTATATTATTTGATACTGCTGAACACGATAAAACCTTATAAAATATAAGAATGTTTGTATATTAAGGCAAGAAATTGGAAAAAATGTATATAAATGTATCTACCATATATATTAATAATAATGGTTATTCTTTTTGCACAATCTGCGACTCGTATACTTCAAACAGAAAAGAAATAACTGAACTTTGATCATCTAACTTAATCGGAGAAATTTCTTCAGTCAAAGTTGACTTTAGTTTAAGACAAATTAATCTCAGATTAGACTTTATACAACACAAAATTCCAAGTTCAGCTAGAACGAGGGTCAATTTAACCTCTGATCTGAGATTAAATGTTTTATACAATCGGCCCAAAGGTTCCTAAAATGGTAAGTCAAAACTTCCACTACCAAGTTAGCCTACCACAAGCATCTTCTTTCATAAGTCGTGAGTGCAAGTACTGTGAATAGAAACTGTTGAGATTATTTGCTTCGTCATGTGAAATAGGAAAAGAGTAGAGTGAAAGAATCTTTGTGGGTGAATCCAGACGTGGAGGTGAGCATGTCCGTTGCCCCTGACGTGAATCGAACCCCAGGCAGCCAGACACAATGACAGCAACAAAGGAAAAGACCTCTTCCTGTGCAGACTGTGGGTTTGTCGCGCCTTGTCGAGGTCACCGGTTCAGTCAGCGCTGGTAACAAAACTCTGAGCGATGAAAGAATACTGTCGCTCGCGTTGCCACGGAGACGATTGCGTTCGGCCGCTGTTTATGGGAGACGGGGCATCATCATCACCTGGTCTGGCGGGCGACGGGCGGGTCAAGGAGACGTTGAATGATGGGGCTCGGCGTTCATATCCAAACAGTTCCTGTTGACACTACGCTGCCAGTCTGTATAATACAGCGTGTAGCCCGAGAGATTACACCCCTCACAAAAGTTCCTAGTTTTTATCCTACCATCTTTTGTTATGGAATTATGACAAGTTTACGATTGCCAAAGAGTTTATCTTCATTTGATTAACGTCCATGATCTTTGTCATTCATCAAATCGACGGTCAAATGTAGAGATAGGATTTAGGCCCAATAATAATAATAATAATAATAATAATAATCATAATCATAATAATAATACTTGTTTTTAAGGAACCCGGAGGTTCATTGCCGCCTTCACATAAGACCGCCATTGGTCCCTATCCTGAGCAATATTAATCCATTCTCTATCATCATATCCCACCTCCCTCAAATCCATTTTAATATTATCTTCCCATCTACGTCTCGGCCTCCCCAAAGGCCTTATTACTTCCGGTCTCCCAACTAACACTCTATATGCATTTCTGGATTCACCCATACGTGCTACATGCCCTGCCAATCTCAAACGTCTGGATTTTATGTTCCTAATTATGTCAGGTGAAGAATACAAAGCGTGCAGTTCTGAGTTGTGTAATTTTCTCCATTCTCCTGTAACTTCATCACTTTTAGCCCCAAATATTTTCCTAAGCACCTTATTCTCAAACACCCTTAATCTCTGTTCCTCTCTCAAAGTGAGAGTCCAAGTTTCACAACCATAAAGAACAACCGGTAATATAACTGTTTTATAAATTCTAACTTTCAGATTTTTTGACAGCAGACTGAATGATAAAATCTTCTCAACCGAATAATAACAGGCATTTCCCATATTTATTACTATAAATCCAATACATTTTAAAATTTGTTTTATTAATTTGGAGAGGATTAGTGGTTAAAATAATATTAGAATTAAATTTGTTTAATAATCTAGGACCTTGACTCATGATATGATAAATACTGCATTGGTTTTACATTTAGGTTCGGACAAACGCAGAGAATTCATATTTTTAATTCTATATTTATGTATATACCTTTCAAAGTTATTAAGATTTTTGTGAAAATATTTTAATAAAATAAAATAATAAATATGTTCAATGTTGAAAACTTTGAAGTGTTTAAACAACTGTTCAGTTGAGTAATCTTTCTGCTTTTTAAAACAAATTTTAATACTTTTTTTTTTGTAGTAAAATTAACGGATAAAGTTTGTATTTATAAGTTTCATCCCAACCTATAATACCATACATAAATATAGATTGAAATTGTACATAAACAGTTAGTTGACAAAATATTTCTTAGAACAACAAAGTAATAATTATATTGTTTTACGTAATTTGTTACAAATATAATGAATATAATTATTCCATTTTAAATGATTGTCAATAATTATACCTAAGTGTTTAATTTTTAGTATAGATGAAATTGGTTTGTTATCTTTATTATTTAAAGAAAATTGGATATATAATTCTACATTCCCCGCAATAAAAAGTCACTGACATGAGAAAAAATGCTGAAAAAATTCTGCAGGTTACAGTTAGGGCACAAATATGCAAGTATGTTGTACTATACTTCGGGTATCTGCACATACACCTTATATCATATTCATGTATGAAGTATGGTTATAGTATACTATTCTCTCAGGGCTCAGGAAAGCAGTGTATTATGATAAACTATACAAAAGAATTTTAGTTTTGTCCTTCAAATGGGGAGAAATTTTACATGAACAAATGTACCATTTCGTTTTGCAAAATAATTGTTCAATGTTATATTTGTTCTGATCAAATTTGGCACCCAGGTCCGCTGTAACTGTAGTCAAAAATGATATCCCCCTGTTTCAGCTCTAGTATCGAGTAACATTTAGAATTCTACATGTATTTAGATACTTCTGTTTGAGGACAATGACGACGACTATTTCATAACGCAATTTTACGTTTGGATTTGTGTAACTCAACAATGGTAACCACGGCCTACTGGTATACCCAAAGATCATTAAAAAAAAAAACATGACATACCACAGATGTTAAAGCGTGTATAAATAAACTTTACAAAAAATAAAACACAAAACTTGTGTAACTTCGTTTGTTTAATTTCTTAAGGTCCAGTTGTACGAACACGGAATAAAGTCCTGTTAAAATTAATTCCACGGTTATGCGAGAAATGTGTTGTACGAACTTGGAATAGTGCATTATTCGGACGATAACTTCCGAATAAGCTATTCCATGCTTTGAGTAGTTGTTAAATTTATATCTAGAGAATAAAATATAAAATGGCAGCAGCATTAGACATGAATCTCTGATAGTGATGATGAACTACATATAATGTATTTTTGAGAGTGCGGAAACAAAGAAAATAAGGCATAGACTTTATCTATTAAACGAGTGTAACAATGAAGAATTTCTGGCAAGATTCAGTCTAAAAATGTACACTGCTTAAAGCGTGCTGGGATTGATTGATGATTATTGGAACATATAACACACAGGTAAAAATAGTTCACAATTTCATCATTATAAAGAAATTGTAATTATTTAAATAATTAAAATTAAATTTAACCAAATTCATAGCACAATATTATATCAGTATTACGTTTTGCATTATTATAACCTAGCTATAGACTCCCATGCGCTTGTCTTTTATTTAAAAGTTATGGCATCAGTTTTTGCTTTCTATCACGTTCTTATAGTCATTCACTGTCACAACTAGCTTAAGTGTAATCCTCTATCTAATAATTTTGACTTCTAATTTATTTTGATTTACTCATTTCTTTATAACAAAATCTGTATACAAAATAATATGTTCAGAAAATAAATTTCAACAATTACTGGTATTCTGAATGTACTTTATAAACAGAACGCCATCTAGAATATTGCCAACCTGTGTTCCAATTCGGCTAACTATGGAATAGATAACCTTGGAATAAACGAACGTAATACAACACGATACTCCATTTATTCTATAGTTAGGCTATTCCATGAATAGCTATTCCAAGATTTATTCTGTAATCATACAACTGGGCCTTACTCATTTCTTTATAACAAAATCTGTATACAAAATAATGTGTTCAGAAAATAAATTTAAACAATTACTGGTATTCTGAATGTACTTTATAAACAAAACACCATCTAAAATATTGCCAACCTCTGTTCCAATTCGGCTAACTATGGAATAGATAACCTTGGAATAAACGAACGTCATACAACACGATACTCCATTTATTCTATAGTTAGGCTAGTCCATGAATAGCTATTCCAAGATTTATTCTGTGATCATACAACTGGGCCTTACTCATTTCTTTATAACAAAATGTGTATACAAAATAATATGTTCAGAAAATAAATTTAAACAATTACTGGTATTCCGAATGAACTTTATAAACAGAACACCATCTAAAATATTGTCAACCTCTGTTCCAATTCGGCTAACTATGGAATAGATAACCTTGGAATAAACGAACGTCATACAACACGATACTCCATTTATTCTATAGTTAGGCTATTCCATGAATAGCTATTCCAAGATTTATTCTGTGATCATTCAACTGGGCCTTAGTTGAATAATTTTAGTAGAAATGAAAACATGCACTCAGTACACTCCTCAAATATATCTTTATCATTTATCATTTCTAATTATCATTTCACATCTTCTTCACGTGCTTCAGTTTATACCGCATACAATATTCGCACTGGATGTCGTGCACAAACAATCGACGTCAAGAAACAAAACACTAGCGCCTCTCGGCAGAGAGTATGGAGACTTTTAACAGAAGACAGAAATGATGGCTCGTTTCAGAGCCCTACATTCCATGACATTTGCGCACGTTGTCAGGTGAGACAGGCATGGGCTGGGGAAGGGGGGGCGAGTAGAATTCAGCACTCTGGGGGAGGGGGCGCGCGATGAGAACAGGGGACCGTTTCTCTGGAAACTGATCATGTAGCGTGAAGACGCAATCTTTTGAAGCAATAAGGCAGGCGAAGGGGGCGTAGTCAGACAAGGAGGGGGGGGGGGGTTCCGTATCCGGGTCTGACCCTTGGGTTCCCTTCCATTTCCGGTGCCTGATGGGAAAACAATGGCTTCTGCTCTTTTCTTTTCCGTCTCTTTCTTAACTCCGTCTTCTTCTCCACCTTCTTTCTGATTGCTACATCTCCTCGATGTTTGTTTTCCCGTCCTCCTCCGGGGCCCTGTGTCCTGGGGGTAAGACCGGTTTATGGCAATTTCCTTTCATAATTCTCAGGTGCTACTCGTCTGCCCGTGTCGGCGAACATGAAAGCAGCGGCGATTTCTGCTACACGTAATTGCACTTGATGTAACATACCATATCCGAGACTGGAACGTCATAATGCCGTGGTTCTCAAAGCATAGGACGCTCCCTATTGGAAGGAAGACAGTCTTAATTTAGTCGTAAATATCTAGTCTTCTGTGTCTTTTGTGCTAGCGTCTGGCACATAAACCGTGAATTCTTTTAATTTGTTGTGTTTTGTCCTAAATGGGATTATTCGTCGTGCTAACAACATGACAAGAGTCCTGCTAATTTGTTCTTCTTTGTTGCAACACTGATACAAAAGTAGTCTATCAAGCTAAAGGCAAAGGATATGTCGAAAGTCCTAGATAAAAGAGGAATTAACGAACACAGTATGAAGATAAAAGAGAATTTGATGCCAAAATCGTGACGATGATGATGACGACGATGATGATGATGATGATGATGATGACGACAATACTTTATCTAAGTCAATTGAAACCCGTGCAATCGCAGAAATAGTAATAATATTGGGGTGCTGCACCTTTTGACTGGCGATTTCCAAGATGAAATTATTTATTTATTTTAATAACTATTTAAAAAATTGCTCCTTTAATTTTAATTTCATATTTAACTATAAGTGTACTCACATTATTATTATTATTATTATTTTATTATTATTATTATTATTATTATTATTACTTACTTACTTACTTACTTACTTACTGGCTTTTAAGGAACCCGGAGATTCATTGCCGCCCTCACATAAGCCCGCCATTGGTCCCTATCCTGAACAAGATTAATCCAGTCTCTATCATCATATCCCACCTCCCTCAAATACATTTTAATATTATCCTCCCATCTACGTCTCGGCCTCCCCAAAGGCCTTTTTCCCTCCGGCCTCCCAACTAACACTCTATATGCATTTCTGGATTCGCCCATACGTGCTACATGCCCTGCCCATCTCAAACGTCTGGATTTTATGTTCCTAATTATGTCAGGTGAAGAATACAATGCGTGCAGTTCTGCGTTGTGTAACTTTCTCCATTCTCCTGTAACTTCATCCTTCTTAGCCCCAAATATTTTCCTAAGAATCTTATTCTCAAACACCCTTAATCTCTGTTCCTCTCTCAAAGTGAGAGTCCAAGTTTCAGAACCATAAAGAACAACCGGTAATATAACTGCTTTATAAATTCTAACTTTCAGATTTTTTGACAGCAGACTGTATGATAAAAGCTTCTCAACCGAATAATAACAGGCATTTCCCATATTTATTCTGCGTTTAATTTCCTCCCGAGTGTCATTTATATTTGTTACTGTTGCTCCAAGATATTTGAATTTTTCCACCTCTTCGAAGGATAAATCTCCAATTTTTATATTTCCATTTCGTACAATATTCTGGTCACGAGACATAATCATATACTTAGTCTTTTCGGGATTTACTTCCAACCCTATCCCTTTACTTGCTTCAAGTAGAATTTCCGCGTTTTCCCTAATCGTTTGTGGATTTTCTCCTAACATATTCAGTCATCCGCATATACAAGCAGCTGATGTAACCCGTTCAATTCCAAACCCTCTCTGTTATCCTGGACTTTCCTAATGGCATATTCTAGAGCAAAGTTAAAAAGTAAAGGTGATAGTGCATCTCCTTGCTTTAGCCCGCAGTGAATTGGAAACGCATCTGACAGAAACTGACTTATACGAACTCTGCTGTATGTTTCACTGAGACATATTTTAATTAATCGAACTAGTTTCTTGGGAATACCAAATTCAATAAGAGTATTATATAAAACTTCTTTCTTAACCGAGTCATACGATTATTATTATTATTATTATTATTATTATTATTATTATTATTATTATTATTATTATATTGTAGACCATAATTTGTGTTTGTTTCAACTACAACGCTATGCACGACTTGGCTTATGTCTATTATCTACATTAATATCTAATTTACATTGTGATTGATAATAGAGAAATGTTTATACCAAAGGCACGAATCGAATATAGGCCGATGACCATTGCTTTTTCTCAACGTTTAAGCAGCACAGAAAGGAAAGCAATGAATTAGGAATATAAGATAAAAATAAAAAAGAAAACAAAAGAAGGGAGAAGTACGAGATTTGTAGTCCCGCGGGCTTACGCTGGACAAATCTCCTCCCCTCTCCAAGTACTTCTAGTTTACTTACCAATCTCATGTCTCATTTGTTTCTTGCTGTGTATTAACTGGTACTTGCCGTGAAACAAGTAAATTATGAAGCTGGCAGGGACGAAGTATGTCGTACGCTCCTTAGAAAGGAGATTTGTAATTGGAGTAGGGTTAAGGTCAGAATGGTTTCCTGCCACTGTTGCCGGGGTACCACTTTCCCTAAATGCTTTCGTGTCACCTTGATATGCAGAAGTTGCATAGCACCGGCTACACGTGCATTCTGTTTGCCTTTGCACAGGTGTAGGAGTCACTTGCCGTTCATTAATGCAATTAACACTTGCTGGCTGCTGCACTTGTCCTTGGATTCTGTTAGCGGTCACGCCGTACAAGCCTGCCACATATATAATTTTTGTATGCGGTGCGAAAAATCTTTCCGCAATAAAACTTTCCTTGGTAGTCGTATGAAATTTCTTATAGAGTGCAAGCTATTTAGTTCCGCGGGACCTACTTCTGAGAAAACACTTTACGTCTTCATTTTTTTATTGCTGAAGTCTAGTAGCTTCTTTTTCAGGGGTCTGAAAGGTAGAATGTTCTCTGTCTGTACGGATTGCTGCTAAGCTTCGTAATTGCTGTGAACCTGCAGCTTCGTAAGTGGAATGTCCAGGGTTCTTTTCCAGGATCAGAATACGATTCGCTTTTTACAACATTTTCTCTCGATTTCTCACTGAAAATTTCAATTTAATCAAATTTCAAATTCATTTATTTAATTTGAATAATAATAGCATAATGCTCGTGAAATAATAATGCTGATGATATAAATAATAGTAACAACAATAATAATAATAATAATAATAATAATAATAATAATAATAATAATAATAATAATAATATAATAATCGTGATAGAAATTATACAAAGATTGTAATACAAAATAATTCATTAATAATAATAATAATAATAATAATAATAATAATAATAATAATAATAACAATAATAATAATAGTGATAAAATATTTACAATAATAAAATAAATACTAAGACGGATCTCGATTTCTCACTGAAAATTTCAATTTAATCGAGTATATCACATCTGTTCCCAAATTCTTTCATATAGGGTAAAGTTTCGTAAACTGTGATAGAGTAATACTGTGATAGTTGTTTTCTGGAATTTATTACAATTTTACTGAGCGAGAGGAAGATCGGTTTTTTTTTTTTTGCATCAACGTATTAAGGGAATGTTCATGGACAAATTTATGCACGAAACCAGTCCTTCTCTCGCTCAGTAAAATTGTAATAAATTCTCAAAAAGAACTGTCATAATATTACCCGTATCACAACATTACCAACCTTTACCCTAGAGTCTGAACCGTAAGTATTTTCATAATTTCAGGTCGTTATTCTATGAGATATTTTCAAATAATAAAATGTAATTCAATTTTTTGCTTGTTTTTGCTTTCTTTACTAGATAAAATTTATTTTTTATGCAACATTTCATAGCGTGTTTTTGGAAAGCCATTGATTTAATTTGCAATATGCTCAGTCAATTTAAGAGAGCAGTGTATTATGATAATAAATGATTGAAAGAATTTTAGTTTAGTTCTTTAAATGTGCAGGAATTAGATCCGAACAAATGTAACTTTTCGTTCTTCAAAGGAATTTTACAATGTGGCATTTGTTCGGATCAAATTTCTGCACATTTAAAGAACTAAACTAAAATTCTTTCAATTATTTATTAACATAATACACCACAATCGCATTAAGTATTTAATTTTATTTATTTATTTCCAGATAAATTATAAATAGTAAAGTCAGTGATTGTAAAAGTGCAGGTTAAATATTGTAAATAGTAAAGTCAGTGGTTATGAAAGTGCAGGTTAAATATTGTAAATAGTAAAGTCAGTGGTTATGAAAGTGCAGGTTAAATATTGTAAATAGTAAAGTCAGTGGTTATGAAAGTGCAGGTTAAATATTGTAAATATTAAAGTTAGTGGTTGTGAAAGTGTAATACGTTCTCAAAGAGAACTGTCACAATATTACCCGTATCACAACATTACCAACCTTTACCCTAGAGGCTGAACCGTAAGTATTTTCATTAATTTCAGGTCGTTATTTTATGAGATATTTTCAAATAATAAAATGTAATACAATTTTTTGCTCGTTTATGCTTCCTTTCCTAGATAAAAATTATTTTATGTGAAACATTTCATAGCGTGTTTTGGGAAAGCCGTTGATTTAATTCCAAATACGCTCAGTCAATTTAAGAGAGCAGTGCATTATGATAAGAGATTATTGAAAAAAAATTAGTTTTGTGCTTTAAATATGCAGAAATTTGATCCGAACAAATGTAACTTTTCGTTCTGCAAAGGAATTTTACAATGTGACATTTATTCGGATCAAATTTCTGTACATTTAAAGAACTAAACTAAAATTATTTTAATTATTTATCATAATACACCACAATTGCTTTAAGTATTTAATTTTATTTATTTATTTCCAGATAAATTGTAAATAGTAAAGTCAGTGGTTTTGTTAAAGTGCTGCTTAAAATATTGTAAATAGTAAAGTCAGTGGTTGTGAAAGTGCTAGTTAAAATACTGTAAATAGTAAAGTCAGTGGTAGTGAAAGTGCTGGTTAAAATATTTATAATAGGAGTGGTTGTGAGTGTATTAAAATACCAAAGAACAAAAAGTGCTGTCTGTAAATAGCTGCTGGTTAAAATATTGTAAATAGTCAAGACAGTGGTTGTGAAAATGCTAGTTAAATATTGTAAATAGTAAAGTCAGTTGTGAAACTGCTGGTTTTAGTAATAGGTGGACAGTGTATAAAAGGAACACTGTATAAAAGAACAAAGTGCTGTCACTA
Organism: Periplaneta americana; assembly: GCA_025594305.2. Lineage (NCBI taxonomy): Eukaryota > Metazoa > Arthropoda > Insecta > Blattodea > Blattidae > Periplaneta > Periplaneta americana. The sequence goes on along the minus strand of JAJSOF020000036.1, from coordinate 10,414,685 downwards.
GTTAAAGTTTAACAGCGTTACCAACAGTGCCACCATAGTATTCAGTTGCCTCACCAAGCGAGAACCTACCTCCGGCATATCATGATTATTTCATTCTATTTATTTATTTATTTATTTCGTAGTAATTAAACAGCTACGTAAGCCAATAGGTTACTCAATAGCAGAATCATCTGTATGAAAGATCGTAGTTCGGATCCCAGGACGGAATAAAGATTTTACCTTAATTTTCCGAAAGACATCAGGGTAGAAGAGTCCTCGGTGTTTGGAAACATGCAACGGCCGGAGCGCGATCCTGGCTACTCACCTCGCCTTGCCCACTACAATCGGGAGGGATGAGGAAGGAGACGGCCATGGACTGCCGGGTGTCGAGCTAGCCAGCCCAACAAGGCCATCGGGTTCGTACCCCGTGATTAGCGAGTCTGCCTTGTATTAAGGTGTTTTAAAAATTTAACCTAGGGCCGGTTTCAGGAGGGAGCAGCCTCCCAGATAACGAAACAAAGTTGGCGGGTGCTTTCAACTGCTGGCAAGCTTCACGGCAGCACTAAACGACTGCGAGGACTTTGGAATTTATCCTTACACAAAATAAACGACAGCATAGGTAAAAGTAGATTACAGGCATCAGAGGAGGTGGGCTTCAGAACCGTACTCACTGTGAGTTGCAAGAAATGGCAAGCTGCGAAGTAAATTCATATGAGAAATGCTTACTTACTTACTTCCTTACTTATTTACTTATTACTTATTTACTTATTCCTTACTTATTTATTTACTTACATCCTTACTTACTTACTGATTTACTTACTTACTTCCTTACTTATTTACTTACTTACTTTCTTCCTTACTTATTTACTTACTTATTTACTTATTTACTTTCTTCCTTACTTATTTACTTTACTTATTTACTTCTTACGTCCTTACTTATTTACTTTACTTTTACTTACTTTCTTCCTTACTTATTTACATTCCTTACTTATTTACTTACTTTCTTCCTTACTTATTTACTTACTTTCTTCTTACTTATTTACATACTTACGTCCATTATTTACTTACTTTCTTCCTTACTTATTTACTTACTTACTTCCTTACTTATTTACTTACTTACTTTCTTCCTTACTTATTTACTTACTTCCTTACTTCCTTACTTATTTACTTACTTCCTTACTTATTTACTTACTTACTTTCTTCCTTACTTATTTACTTACTTACGTCCTTACTTATTTACTTATTTTTCTTACTTACTTACTTACTTACTTACTTCCTTATTTACTTACTTTCTTCCTTACTTATTTACTTACTTCCTTACTTATTTACTTACTTCCTTACTTATTTACTTACTTACTTCCTTACTTATTTACTTACTTACTTCCTTACTTATTTACTTACTTACTTACTTACTTACTTTTTCCTTACTTACTTACTTCTTCTTATTTTTACTTACTTACTTCCTTACTTATTTACTTACTTCCTTACTTACTTACTTCCTTACTTATTTACTTACTTACTTCCTTACTTATTTACTTATTTACTTACTTCCTTACTTACTTACTTACTTCCTTACTTATTTACTTACTTACTTATTTACTTACTTACTTCCTTACTTATTTACTTACTTCCTTACTTATTTACTTACTTCCTTACTTATTTACTTACTTACTTCCTTACTTATTTACTTACTTACTTCCTTACTTATTTACTTACTTACTTCCTTACTTACTTACTTCCTTACTTATTTACTTACTTTCTTCCTTACTTATTTACTTACTTCCTTACTTACTTATTTCTTCCTTACTTATTGACTTACTTTCTTCCTTACTTATTTATTTACTTACTTCCTTCCTTACTTATTTACTTACTTATTTACTTACTTTCTTCCTTACTTATTTACTTACTTACTTCCTTACTTATTTACTTATTTCCTTACTTATTTACTTACTTTCTTCCTTACTTATTTACTTACTTCCTTACTTATTTACTTACTTTCTTCCTTACTTATTTACTTACTTATTTACTTACTTACTTCCTTACTTATTTACTTACGGCTTTTAAGAAACCCGGAGGTTCATTGCCGCCCTCACATAAGCCCGCCATCGGTTCCTATCCTGTGTAAGATTAATCTACTCTCTATCATCATATCCCATCTCCCTCAAATCTATTTTAATATTATCCTCCCATCTACGTATCGGCCTCCCCAAAGATCTTTTTCCCTCCGGCCTCCCAAATAACACTATATGCATTTCTGCTCTCCTGTAACTTCATCCCTCTTATCCCCAAATATTTTCCTAAGCACCTTGTTCTCAAACACCCTTGATCTCTGTTCCTCTCTCAAAGTAAGAGTCAAAGTTTCACAACCATAAAGAACAACCGGTAATATAACTGTTTTATAAATTCTAACTTTCAAATTTTTTGACACCAGACTAGATGACAAAACCTTCTCAACCGAATAAATTAACAGAGAAATTTAAAATTTGTGTACCTATATCCTGGAGATTTGATGTATCAATATGAAGTCTAAAGAAAAAATTTACACAAAATTTTTAAATATTTCCACGTGCTCCAAGTAATAATCCAATCACTTCCCAACGATTTTCAGGTATGTTATATTTTTCTTTCAGGCCTACTACTACTACTACTACTACTACTACTACTACTACTACTACTACTACTACTACTACTACTACTACTACTACTACTACTACTGTTCTGAAAATAGGAAAAGGGTGATGGCGACGAAAGAAAGAATGACATCGGCAGTGATGATGTTGAGTATGTCGACGATGATATAAATTTCGTGACCCTCTGGTACTTGAGTTGGCAGGACTCCAACTACACATACTTGCTGCAATACTGATCTGTCGTTCGATCAGATGCGTTTCTTGTCAGATTGAACTGTTAAAGAAAATGTTACAGCATATAAACCAGCGGCCCAAGAATTGTCATAGTCGATGGTGTTTTAAGACCAGTTAACCGGCGATTGGAAAATCTTACTGGCTAAGGTTTTTTTTTTTAGTTGTTGGAGTCACGCCAGGAAGTCAGTGCGCGAGTTTCATCACATGGATGCGAACGACGGGGGTGGAATTTCATGTTCTTTAAAACCTCCCCAACTTGGGGGAGAAATGCACTCTCTCCGTGTGAAATACCTCTTTGTTACTTGGTGGCAAGAAAAAGGAGTAAAACCTTCCAATAGTCTGTCTAAAGTCCGCATCTTTGTTGGTGTTGCGAAGTAGTGGTTTTGCCTGCGCAGGGGTTGGCAAACTTTTCGATAAGTAGGCCTTATTTTCATGCTTGAATAAGTGCACGCCACTGTGAAACGTGGCAAATCCTGCGTTACTGACAAAGGAAATCGGGATAAACTTAAGTGTACCAATCGTGTTGTGTTCTTGTACTCTCTGTTGTCTCGAGCAATAGCTAAGAGCTGTGCTTCACTTTATATAGAGGATCGCGTAAGAGTTGTTCCTAAAAGGCTAATTTGGCCGTCTCTTCAATGTTACTAACTAATACCAGATATTAGATCATACTAATCTACTAATTAATTACCAACATAATGTGCGACAGGTCCAGAAGGAAAATATAGGCTATTCTTTCACAAATTATTCAACCATTTAGAAAACACCTCCCAAAATGTAGATGAGATGTGGTAAATAAGTAAATAAGTAGGTTATTATTATTATTATTATTATTATTATTATTATTATTATTATTATTATTACTTACTTACTTACTTACAAATGGCTTTTAAGGAACGCGAAGGTTCATTGCCGTCCTCACATAAGCCCGCCATCGGTCCCTATCCTGAGCAAGATTAATCCAGTCTCTATCATCATATCCCACCTCCCTCAAATCCATTTTAATATTATCCTCCCAACTACGTCTCGGCCTCCCTAAAGGTCTTTTTCCCTCCGGTCTCCCAACTAACACTCTATATGCATTTCTGGATTCGCCCATACGTGCTACATGCCCTGCCATCTCAAACGTCTGGATTTAATGTTCCTAATTATGTCAGGTGAAGAATACAATGCGTGCAGTTCTGCGTTGTGTAACTTTCTCCATTCTCCTGTAACTTCATCCCGCTTAGCCCCAAATATTTTCCTAAGCACCTTATTCTCAAACACCCTTAACATATGTTCCTCTCTCAGAGTGAGAGTCCAAGTTTCACAACCAGACAGAAGAACCGGTAATATAACTGTTTTATAAATTCTAACTGGACAGCAGACTGGATGATAAGAGCTTCTCAGCAAATATAAATGATTCTCGGGGAGGAAACTTAAACACAGAATAAATATGGGAAAAAGGCGTTCAGAGCGTGGTGCCGACCACACCACCTCATTCTAGTGCCCAGGTGCCTGTTATTATTCGGGCATTGACGAAATCTTTTTACCTTTTACATTTATTATTATTATTATTATTATTATTATTATTATTATTATTATTATTATTATTATTATTATTATTATTAGAAGTTCAAATATCTGGGAGCAACAGTAGCAAATATAAATGATACTCGGGAGAATTAAACACAGAATAAATATGGGAAATGCCTGTTATTATTCGGTTGAGAAACTCTTATCATCCAGTCTGCTGTCGAAAAATCTGAAAGTTATAATTTATAAAACAGTTATATTACCGGTTGTTCTGTATGGTTGTGAAACTTGGACTCTCACTTTGCGAGAGGAACAGAGATTAAGGTGTTTGAGAATAAGGTGCTTAGGAAAATATTTGGGGCTAAGAGGGATGTAGTTACAGGAGAATGGAGAAAGTTACACAACACAGAGCTGCACGCATTGTATTCTTCACCTGACATAATTAGGAACATTAAATCCAGACGTTTGAGATGGGCAGGGCATGTAGCAATATGGGCGAATCCAGAAATGCATATAGAGTGTTAGTTGGGAGGCCGGAGGGAAAAAAACCTTTAGGGAGGCCGAGACGTAGATGGGAGGATAATATTAAAATGGATTTGAGGAAGGTGGGATATGATTATAGAGAATGGATTAATCTTGCCCAGGATAGGGACCTATGGCGGGCTTATGTGAGGGCGGCAATGAACCTCCGGGTTTCTTAAAAGCGAGTAAGTATTATTGTTGTTATTATTATTATTATTATAATTATTATCATTATCATTATCATTATTATTCCCTCAACGAATATTACGGTTTTGATACGTATTGTATATTTTAACTATTTAATTATTTTCCATTAAGTTGCAGTGATTTTATTAAAGTCTAGCACACACGTGCCGTATGCAGTTGTGCTTGTGCTCTCCGTAAAGAACTCCTAATAACAAAACCCCTAGAAACAGGAAGCAACAAATTAGTTAATTACGGCGAAGGGAGGAAAGAAACCCAACCCCACCCAGTTCCTCGCGGTACCTAACTGCTCACATAATACCTCCGCATAATTATGCATGCTTCCATTTCGATGCGGAATACAGCTTAATGGCGGCCCCACAACCCCGCTGCCGCGTATCCAGGGCATGCAAACCCAGCGCCTTTCCTGGCTCCTGCTCCTTGGTCTGTAGTTATTTGGGAATTTCGTTTAGTTTTCGTTGAAATGTTGGCCAACAAATTAGACACGTTGTTCTCATACAAGACTTACATAATATGTACAGGGTCCGATAGAAGAACAACAGATTCTAAATAATTGTTTATTGACTGAAGATTTTATTTTTTATCAAAATAATACGCAGTACATGAGGTCATAGAGTTCATAGTCTGCCATTTATTTCTTGAAAAGAGGGTCCTTTAAGTGACCACCACCAAATAATAATAATAATAATAATTAATTATTAATATTATTATTATTATTATTATTATTATTATTATTATTATTATTAATTAATTCACTCAAAAATATTTTGAATTACTATTAATTTCATTTCTATAGCAACAATAGTAGAGTTAAAAATCATTAACTTCTGTCATTAATTAAAAAACGTTTTAATTCACTCAAAAATGTTTTGAATTACTATTAATTTCATTTCTATAGCAACAGTAGTAGAGATAAAAATCATTAACTTCTGGCAATAATTAAAAAAACTTTTTAATTCACTCAAAAGTGTTTTGAATTACTATTAATTTCATTTGCTATAGCAACAATAGTAGAGGTAAAAATCATTAACTTCTGGTATTAATTAAAAAACGTTTTAATTCACTCAAAAACGTTTTCAATCACTATTAATTCCATTTGCTATAGCAACAATAGTAGAGGTAAAAATCATTAACTTCTGGTATTAATTAAAAAAAGTTTTGAATCACTATTAATTTTATTTGTTATACCAACAATAGTAGAGGTAAAAATCATTAACTTCTGGTATTAATTAAAGAAACGTTTTAATTCATTCAAAACGTTTTGAATCACTATTAATTTCATTTGTTATAGCAATAATAGTAGAGGTAAAATTCATTAACTTCTGGTATTAATTAAAACACGTTTTAATTCGCTCAAAAACGTTTTGAATCACTAATAATTCCATTTGCTATAGCAACAATAGTAGAGGTAAAAATCATTAACTTCTGGAATTAATTAAAACACGTTTTAATTCACTCAAAAACGTTTTGAATCACTATTAATTCCATTTGCTATAGCAACAATAGTAGAGGTAAAAATCATTAACTTCTGGAATTAATTAAAACACGTTTTAATTCACTCAAAAACGTTTTGAATCACTATTAATTTAATTTGCTATAGCAACAATAGTAGAGGTAAAAATCATTAACTTCTGGCATTAATTAAAAAATATTTTAATTCACTCACAAATGTTTTCAATTACTATTAATTTCATTTGCTATAGCAACAATAGTGAAACATCCAAAACAGAAGTTTATGTGAAAATAAAAACTCTTTCTACTTTTGAATAGCTGTAAATATAAATTAAAATAAGAATTAAATCAGCTTGAAATGAAAGTACTATAAATCAAATTAGCAACAACCTCATAAAATTCCATTGAAATTAGACAGCAATTTAAAAATAATAAAATATCATTATGCTTCAAGTATTGATATATTGTTCTCTTTTTTTTTTTTCAGAACTAAAATATTCTTTTCCTAATGGCATGTAGATTGATATTAGCATCATTTACCTATGAGAAAGCATTAAGTTTTAATTAAAATTTAAAAAACAATAACATTTCAACGAACTTGATGTAAAAGGAATTAACAAAAGCCTGACGACCAAATTCCATTTGTTTTAGAAATGACAGCATTGGACTAAGAGAAAATTTAATTGTTTCAAGTGTTCGCTGTATTTATCTCTTTTCAGTTTGTCACAAATATATTTTTGTAATGGCAGGTACATTGATATCAACATCATTGAGATATAAAAGTTATTAATTAAGTTATTTCAATAAAAATGAAAAAATGTATATCATACGTAAAATAACAGAGATAGAAATGAGGCAGGGACGAACGGTAAAGAAAGGTCAGAACCTGCGACAGCTGAGAATATAGCAGAGGTATTAGATATGATTAAAAAATGTGGGGATATGATCAAAGAGTGCAAGTAAAGTGAAACTGGAAAAGATCGAGAAGTATAGGGGAGAGAGAAAGTGTATAATCAGATGTGTGGAGTTAAAATATAAGCATTTATAGGAAGTGACAAAGGATTAGGTGTAAGCAGAATAGTGAGAAAGTGAAAGTGAGCGCAAATAGGAATGAGTGAAAATAGTGAGAAAGGGTTAAGAGAAGTGAACAAGTGACAGCGTTACAAGAGCGGTCTGTTGACGTTTTCATGTTCGAGGAAAAGTTTGAAAAAGCGAAACGTAGTTGAGCTTTTTTAATTTCCGAGAATTGAAAGAAAACATACCGCTCGTGTATCGTACATTATTTTGTGCGAAGATCGTTTATTACATACCTGAAAGAGGAATTTCTAATTAGTTGCAATGAAATCTCCATCTTGGTTTCTGTTCAATGACAATTTGCAAACAAAAATATCTATCTTCAACATTGTTGCTTTAAAATGTTTTCTGTGTTTACTATACTCCACCAGGCCATGATATACGTCTGTCTTTTTTTTCCCTCCAGTCTATAAATGCGAACTTATAACAAACGGTAAGGTTATGTAATGATTTATTTTTCATTTTAATATTTTAACAATATTATTTATATAACATATCATAGTTTTTAACACTGAATATTCTGACCACAGACTATTAGCAGATTTCAAAGTTGTGGTCCTTTTCACGAAATAAGCAAGCATTGTTTTTTCATTAATTTCTCTTTTTTCCCTTCCAACCAATTTGTGAATATATTATAGGCTCTTTCATACCTTGCCCTGGATTTGTCGGGAACCAGAGAAGCACAGCCTTGTTCCCAAGCCTCTTCAACTTCAAGACCCACATCTCCTTCGTTCAAAGTAGCCGCCATGATGAGTCTGGAATCTTGTTGATTTTTTCACTGCTTCCTTAATATTACTTGCATCACGAATGCAGCAACTTTAGTGGAGTTGTAGAGTTTACTTAATTTTTGCAAATATTTAAAAACAATAATTAACAGTGCAATTTAGGTGAAATTGCAGTGGTAAGTTTCCAATTTACATTTATTACTATATTGAACGTCTCTAAAAATAATATGTTAAAAGCCTAAAGCAGTAAAATCAATATGTCACTTAAGCGGTAAGAAGAGGGAAATTGTTATGTGTGTTAGGTTGGGAATACTGAATGTGGAATTTTAGACTTTCCACGGATTGGTTTTGTGCGGAAACCAAGCAAATACGCACAATCTCGCACAAAATTAGTACCAACATTTGAACGTTGGACAGTAAATGAATATAAGAGAAAGATAGGAGAAAAGGTCAAAGAACAAATACGATAAACAATTCAATGTGATAATTTATAGAGGAAAATTGAAATTGAGATTTTAGTGAATAGTAGTTAGAGGAAAAAGGGGTTTGAAAGGAGTATATAATATTAGATATATTAGGATTAATGAACAAATAGAGAATAGCAAATGAAATGTAGGAGAAATACTGAAGGGAGATAGGCCAAGTAACAAAAAAGGTACATAGTGTAATTGAGAGTATTTGTGTAGACGTGTACTGCAAATAATGTGTTATTGTAATAATATGTTAATGGTGGCACCGGATACAGAAATGTGAGGTACAACATTACATGTAAAGAAGTGCTGGACAAAATTCCGGCACACCGGCGACGCTGATATAACCTCAGGAGTTGCGAGCGTCGTTAAATAAAACTTAACATATTTTTTTCGATCTCCTAGACGGAATTTCAACATAGTAAATACCACGAAGTGTTAAAACTGCGCCTTAACTGTTGCGTACACCACGGAATGCACATCTTTAGAAAACAGGGTAATTGAACTCGTAAACTGAGTAAGAATTTCGTGAGATGGAAATAATGTTCTGTTTGGACGTAGCCTATTATTGTAAGATTAGTGTAAAGTGGTGTGGGTGCAGAAGAATGCTGTCTTACAAACAGTAGGCCTACTTACACGTCGAATAAGGAAACAAGATTGTTCTCTATAACCAGCACCGCTCCTGCTACAGCGTAGCGTATGTGTACTCAAACCACACACAAATGCCATCGATATGATCAGGTTTCTCAACATCTCTTCTTAATGAGGGGCAATTAACAAGCCGATGAGATGATGGAATCTGCGAAAACCATAAATCCACCTCTCGTGCGGTTTTCAAGGGCTACTGCCTCTTGTCTTTTAATTTTCCTTGAAATTGGAAAGGATTGGTGATCGGGAAAGGAGAAGGAGATGCATCGGCACCAGTTATTCTCTGTTTACTTGCTTACCATCCTTTTGTTCTTTCATTTGTCTTGTTTTCTTACTGTTGCCATAGCAACTTCGCCTTTTTAATTGCTCTGAATGCTTTTGTTAAAAGCTTTGTCTTAGAATATGTTCACTATACTTACTGGTTGTAAATTATTTGACAGATGACAAACGTGTAGGATGAATTCGCACGAGATACACTAGTTCGTGGCATGAGGAAGGTTAGTAGTGACCGGGTACCGTCATATGAAGAATGCCGGCTAGGGAATTGGAAAGCTGGAGAGGTTTATGTTACCTTCGGCAGAGATGACCTGTTTACTTTTACTGTATTTGCTGAAAACATAAGCCTATCTTACATGAACTAATACATAACTTAATGCCAGAAGGAAGAAAACATTATAGCCTACCACTAAAATTTTCTAAAACGCTTATCTGATGGATTATTGTTTTTATTTTTTTGAATGGTCAAGCATTATTTTAACAGTAAAATCTATGTTATTTAAATCTAATGATAATAATAATAATGATAATAATAATAATAAAATAATAATAAAGGTAAAAAGGTATCCCACCGAAGGCGCTTGGGGGCATGGAGTTATCCAGCATTTGACCTCGTATTGAGGTGGTGTGGTAAACCACGCCTCAACCAGGTTTTACCCCAAAGACCGGTTCGAACCTCGGGCCGTTCTGGTTTGGCCAGACGAGAAACCTGTCACCACCTGTTTTTATTGACCTTGAATGGTCAAGCATTAGAATGTTACCAACTGAAAATACCTGGCCGTTAATATAATAATAATAATAATAATAATAATAATAATAATAATAATAAAACTAGTACATTATTCAGTTCCAAACGCAATTATAAGAACATTTTACGAATTATACAACCACAATATTATCAAAATTACTATTGGATCAGGACATACCGAATGGAGACCGATAAACTGTGGAGTTCGTCAAGGATGCCCCCTCTCACCACTTTTATTCAATATATACATCAACTCCATCATCAGACATTGGCGACTAACAATTCATGGAAACATCCCGCTCTTCCGAAATTGTACTCTAGATACATTATTATATGCAGACGATCAGGTTCTTTTTGCTACAAATGAAGACGAGCTGCAATACTCAATATATCACCTGAAGATAATAGCACAAAATTTCAATATGAAAATTTCCCCAAACAAAACAAAAATTATGGCGTTCCAACTAAACAGCCAGTTAGGAGTAAAATTTGCTTTGGAACCCATACGTTAGAACAGATAAACTCATTTAAATATTTAGGTTATAATTTGATATAGGCCTATTTACCTGTTACTGATATATCTGAAAATATTCAACATTTTAATGGAGCCTTAAGAACAATCAACCAGGTTTTCACAACCACGAAAACCCAAAAACATACCAGGTTAAAAGCATATAAAGTTCTAGCAAGACCTGTCTTCATTTACGGTAGTGAGGCCTGGACTGTCCGAAACTCAGATGTTCAACGCCTAACAACTGCGGAAATGAGATTTCTAAGGAGGACTGCCGGCTACAGCTTGCTTGACCACAAAAGGAATGAACTAATTACAAAAGAATTGAAAATTACACCTATTTATGAACATCTCAACCACTATAGACAAAAATGGCTTAACCATGTCAATAGGATGGACCGTTCCAGACTCCCAAGACAAATTCTCCGCTATATAGCACATGGAAGACGAACTTTGGGACGTCCCCTGAAAAGATGGACGGAGACCGTAACAGGCCACTAGGCATGGACGATGATGATGATAAAACTAGTGAAAAGCGCTGATTAGTGTTTATTACTTTTTTGTAAATATACATTAAAATCACGTTCATACGTTCCACCATTACTCCATTATAAATGTTTCTTATCTTGCAACCTTTGAATAATCTCTGGAGATGAAAGGAGATAAAGATGAAATAATTATTACAATAATTACATCTTAAAGGTAATATTTTTTTTCTGCGCATGGGCTACGCTAAAAACGTCGTCCTGTAGCAGCTCATATGAAGCATGTCCCTTTGGCTGTTACCTCCCCAATACCTGGAACGCTTTTGATGTATGCAACATCACAGTTTATCGGTTTAGCGACTAGTATCAAATGAACCGAATAAGTATTGGACTATGCGACTGCCAAATGCCGGGGTTCGATTCCCTTTGATTAGACATTTTATCTTTTCCGCTCCCATTCCAGTATCAACTTTGCTAGCCACCCGAATTTCTGTTTTCGTTTTTTTGAATAACATTAGTGCCTATGCTCATACATATATATGCATAGGCACTAATAATATAATAATAATAACTATATATATATATATATAATACATAGTCTAAAAAGTTACTATTACATTTTTTCGAAACCTCATTTGTATTTTTATTGTTGAGTCTTGTCAATTTTTAGCTATTGTTAATGTTGTAACCTCATGTAATATCCACCCTGATTTTATAATCTGCTTTTTTTATTTTAAATGATTATCTGGTGATTCTATATTTATTTTTTATTTTATTTTTACATTTATTCATATGGTAGTAGCTTACTTATTATATTATATATATATTCTACTCTGACGTTGTCTATGGCTGTAAATCGCTGAATGACATTAAATTCTATCTATCTATCTTCTCTATCTATCTATCTATCTATCTATCTATCTATCTATCTATCTATCTATCTATATATCTATCTATCTATCTATCTATCTATCTATCTATCTATCTATCTATCTATCTATCTATCTATCTATCTATCTATCTACCTATCTTATTACCTACATACCTACATACCTACCTACCTACCTGTCTGTCTGTCTGTCTGTCTGTCTGTCTGTCTGTCTGTCTGTCTGTCTGTCTGCCTGCCTGCCTGCCTGCCTGCCTATCTAGTCCAAAAAGTTACTATTACATTTTTCGCCTATTTGTATTTTTATTGTAGTCTTGTACTTTTCTAATGTTAATGTGCGTAATATCCATCTCATATAATCTCCTTTTTTATTTTAAATATTACTTACTTACGGCTTTTAATGAACCCGGAAGTTCATTGCCGCCCTCACATAAGCCCGCCATCGGTCCCTATCCTGAGCAAGATTAATCCAGTCCCTATCATCATATCCCACCTCCCTCAAATCCATTTTAATATTATCTTCCCATCTACGTCTCGGCCTCACCAAAGGCCGTTTTCCCTCCGGCCTCCCAACTAACACTCTATATGCATTTCTGGATTCGCCCATACGTGCTACATGCCCTGCCCATCTCAAACGTCTGGATTTAATGTTCCTAATTTGTAGAATTTTTTAACGTTGTGCTCTAACATAAATTCTACAGGATTTTCCGGGAATCGAACCCTAATCTTTTTACTAACCCGTCAATTGGCTAAGCTACGACTTGAGCTATTTAATCTAAACTGAATAATTTATATATAGAAACTAAGATAATGTAAATCAAAGTGTAGGTCTTCTGAATGCGCGGCCAGTGGATGTTTTTTTAGTCTCCTTCGAAGTGTAGTAATGGTGAACACTGTTAATCAAGACGAAATCAGTATTCTGAAGGTAAACCACGGTTTCCGCTCGTTACATCTTGCACTCCGTAATGATCGCAGTGCAGTAGCGTTTACATGATGGGGTTCAGTCGCCTTGGAAACCATTCAACTGTTCAGCGAGATTATTTTTTAATTCCCGTAATTACTCTTTCAAAACATTGAAGCTTTCCATAGACAAAACAGTTCTGCGACATTTATAAGCAATCTTGGAATGAGACTGGCACAGAAAACCTAATTCCTCAACAATATCACCATACCCGCATCATCATCGTCATGTCATCGCACCATCGTTAAATCACGATCACATTATCACCGCACCATCGCTGTATCACCATCATCACATCATCGCACCATCGTTATATCACCATCATCACATTGTCACCACATTATCGTTATATCACCATCATCACATTATCACCACACTATCGTTATATCACCATCATCACATTATCATCGCACCATCGCTGTATACCCATCATCACATTATCACCACACTATCGTTATATCACCATCATCACATTATCACCGCACCATCGTTATATCACCATCATCACATCACCCCACCATCGTTATATCACCATCATCACATTATCACCGCACTATCGTTATATCACCATCATCACATTATCACCGCACCATCGTTATATCACCATCATCACATTATCATCGCACCATCGTTATATCACCATCATCACATTATCACCGCACCATCGTTATATCACCATCATCACCTTATCACCGCACCATCGTTATATCACCATCATCACATTATCATCGCACCATCGCTGTATCATCACATCATCACCGCACATTTATCACCATCATCATTATCACCGTTATATCACCATCATCACATTATCACCATCATCACCATCGTTATATCACCATCATCACCGCACCATCATCGCATCATCATCGCTGTATACCCATCATCACATTATCACCATATCACCATCATCACATGATCACCGCACCATCGCTGTATCACCATCATATCATCTCACCATCGTTATATCACCATCATCACATTGTCACCACATTATCGTTATATCACCATCATCACATTATCACCACACTATCGTTATATCACCATCATCACATTATCATCGCACCATCGCTGTATACCCATCATCACATTATCACCACATTATCGTTATATCACCATCATCACATTATCACCGCACCATCGTTATATCACCATCATCACATCATCACAACGCTGTCCCATCATCGCACCAACGCACCATTGTTATATCACCATCATCACATTATCACCGCACCATCGTTATATCACCATCATCACATGATCACCGCACCATCGTTATATCATCATTACATCATCACACCATCATTACATCACATGATCACCATATCACGCCATCACCAAATTACCTCTCAACCATCACATCTTCGCATTATTGTTACATCATCACATAATCGCCACATCATCATCGTACCATCCCCACATCTCCCAACATCACATATCTTCATCATCACATGATTACTATCACAATCATTATCATCATAATATATAATCAAACCACCAGCATCATCGCCATCACATAATCATCGTATTATCACCATCACTTCCGTAATATCACCGCCTTATCATCACTGCAACATCATGTCATTACCATCAACATATCGTTTTCCTACATTATCTTCGCATCATTACTTCGTCATATTATCACGTAAATTGTGCGATAAGCAGCCATGATTGGTTGAAAGACGTCCTTTCGTGCCGTTTTATAGGTCAAAAGTAGTATGACGTAGTAAGAGTGTAATAGTCAACAGTAATCTCATTAGAGGTTTTGATTTAGCTAAAAAGAATCAAAACTCGAGTGGGATTTAATTGACTATTACACGATTAGAAGAAAGTATATAAAGATTAGAAGTAACAAAGTACTCCAATACAATAAAATATTAATTGACTTACGAAAATACAACTGTCTTCAAATGCATTATTGTACCAACTCAACATTACGCTAGATGGCAGTAGTGTTTTATGATTATATTTTCTTGTTATCAGTTGTGCCAACTATGGAATCTTCATTGAACTCTGTAGACGGTTACTAGTCAAGAAGGCTTTGTTGATTCAGTTTCATTTTTATTAAAACAGTTTCATTCCACTTGAATTATCCGGATCCCAGTAATCAACGTCACTTGACAGATGATTTTCAATAAATCTTAGTATTAAACGATCTCTGATACGTGACTCTCCATAATATCATATAGCAGAAGCTATAACAAATGTAACCTAAATAATATAAACAAGTGTTAGAAAAGTTTTAATTAGGGATGATTAAATAAACAAGAAACGTTTTAATTAACGATGATGAAATAAAAAATAAACATGAATAATTTTAAAAGAAACAATTATTGAAAGTACAATTTTCAAATTTGAATGTTTTAGTGGTTGGTGGTTCAGTTGATGTTATATTGGACGTGTGCGTAAAAGAAGTGAACTCGTTGATGTACATGGTGTATTCCTCAACTTATTGAGGATTTCCGAATGGTGCTCTTCATATATGACCAGTGATCTTTATTAATTCTTGTTCTTGAATGCCAATGCGAGTCATATTTGAAACTGCTGTGCATCGACTGGAGTGGTTTGTAATTTTCTGTTTTTTTTTTGACGTCCAGACCAGTGCAGTTTGAAATGTTGGCAAACAAAGAAACAAATGCTAGGGTAGTGATAAAAATAAACAAATGCTAGGGACGCGATAAAATTAAACAAATGCTAGGGACGCGATAAAATCGTGCGATAAGCAGCCATGATTGGTTGAAAGACGTCCTTTCGTGCCGTTTTATTGGTCAAAAGTAGTGTGACGTAGTAAAAGTGTAGTAGTCTCCTTAATCTCATCTAGTCATCTAGATAACCGTAAGTTCTTGTCGTCTTTCAGGAAGTAGCGTGGTCTGCTGTGATTTGGTGAAACTTCAAACCGATGTGCATAAAAAGAGGCTTTACGGATTTTATGTACGTGTTTAGATCGTAGAACGTTGTGAATCATGGGAAATATTGATTAACCACGGTTTGTAATTACGTCAGAAGAGTGGCCGCAGAATCCCCTGACTGTACCACGGGAGATGAGTTTACCCACTTTCCAATGAGTGAGAGGTCGTCCTCTGCACCCAAAGAATGTCTACTCCCTAAAACTGTAGGTTGCTTGTCTATATAAGGAGTTCTCCGTCAGAAGGGGCCAGCCTTTGCCTCCGCGCCTTTCACACGTGGACCGGCTCGACCGACACGTATTCTAGATAGGTACTGAGAGTGGTCAGGTTGATATGCGTAATAAACCCGGCAAATTGCACTTGGATGAGGTCGATGAACAGTATTCTTAGTTTCGCTCACTCCAGCGTGAAATTCTAACGCGTACTCTTGTCTTTCATCTCTCCCGCCTTCCAAAATCAAAGAAATTACTGCAATAACAAATTATGTTGAACTCATAAAATAGTGTCGATTTTAATGGAGTGATTTAATTACTTCCTTTTTTAATTAGTTTATTTTACTACTATTATTATCTTGCTTCTGAGTGAAATGAAATGATAATGCCAGCGAAATGAATACAGGGTCCCACGCCGAAAGTTACCCAGCATTTGCTCTTAATGGGTTGAGGGAAAACACCCGGAAAAACCTCAACCAGGTAACTTGTCCCAACCAAGATTTGAACCCGGGTCGACCTGGTTGGCGAATTGGTATAGCGCTGACCTTCTATGCCCAAGGTTGCGGGTTCGATCCCGGGCCAGGTCGATGGCATTTAAGTGTGCTTAAATGCGACAGGCTCATGTCAGTAGATTTACTGGTGTGTAAAAGAACTCCTGCGGGACAAAATTCCGGCACATCCGGCGACGCTGATATAACCTCTGCAGTTGCGAGCGTCGTTAAATAAAACATAACTTTAACTTTTGAATCCGGGCCAGCTCGTTTCATGGGCACATATGCTAACCGTTACTTTCCACAGCGGTGGGATGGTGGTGGTGGTGGTGGTGGTGGTGGTACCCTTATGTGTGATACCTTATTGGTGTCACTTTATGAGGTTCAAAGTTGTCTTCGGACAGTTGACTAAACAAACAAAAAGTAGTAAACATATTAGTAGTAGTACTTACTTACTTAGCCTACTTACTTACTTACTTGCTTACTGGCTTTTAAGGAACCCGGAGGTTCATTGCCGCCCTCACACAAGCCCGCCATCGGTCCCTATCCTGAGCAAGATTAATCCATTCTCTATCATCATATCCCACCTCCCTCAAATCCATTTTAATATTATCTTTCCTATCTACGTCTCGGCCTCCCTAAAGGTCTTTTTCCCTCCGGCCTCCCAACTAACACTCTATATGCATTTCTGGATTCGCCCATACGTGCTACATGCCCTACCCATCTCAAACGTCTGGATTTAATGTTCATAATTGTGTGAGATGAAGAATACAATGCGTGCAGTTCTGTGTTGTGTAACTTTCTCCATTGTCCTGTAACTTCATCCCTCTTAGCCCCAAATATTTTCCTAAGAATCTTATTCTCAAACACCCTCAATCTCTGTTCCTCTCTCAAAGTGTGAGTCCAAGTTTCACAACCATAAAGAACAACCGGTGATATAACTGTTTTAAAAATTCTAACTTTCAGATTTTTTGACAGCAGACTAGATGATAAAAGCTTCTCAACCGAATAATAACAGGCATTTCCTATATTTATTTTGAGTTTAATTTCCTCCCGAGTGTCATTTATATTTGTTACTGTTGCTCCAAGATATTTGAACTTCTTTAAGGTCAAAAGATAAATTTCCAATTTTTATATTTCCATTTCGTACAATATTCTCGTCACGAGTCATAATCATATACTTTGTCTTTTCGGGATTTACTTCGAAACCTCTCTCTTTACTTGCTTGCAGTAAATTTCCGTGTTTTCCCTAATCGTTTGTGGATTTTCTCCTAACATATTCACGTCATCCGCATAGACAAGCAGCTGATGTAACCCGTTTAATTCCAAACCCTCTCTGTTATCCTGGACATTATTATTATTATTATTATTATTATTATTATTATTATTATTATTATTATTATTATTATTATACAGTCATCATCATCATCATCATCAGTGTTATCGTCATTTCCTACAATATAAGAACACTCATCGACCACGTCTCTTACGCAGATTCCCGATTGGGTTGAATTTCCTGTTTTTTTTTTTTTTTTTTTTTCAGGCTTTTACCTCAATCGTAAGGCTAATGCCAGGAAATATCTAGTTCACAATAATAGAACCAGTCTCAACAATAGTACACAGGCCTTCGGATTTCACTCATAAGATTAACTCGTGATATGACCAGAGATGTTAAAGCGAGTATAAATAACAGCAAAAAAAAAAAAGAACATTCATAAACGTTATTGTATCTTTTTTAAGTTACAGAGACTCTTCACAGTCGATGAGATAGCATCTCAATAATGGGATAATTGTTGGACTAAATGGCTGATGCGGAATCACATGGAGAAATACTACGTCATAGCTGTTTCGTTCAACATTTAAGTCTTGGAATACGATGGGAATCGAACCGTAATAGTTTTGGGAGTGCTAATCAACAAACTGCCAAACATTTTTTTGCAGTTGGTGAATAAGAAAATATGAGAATCAGGGCTAAGTATTGATATCGGTTGCTATGAAAGCAAGGCCTTCTGTTAATAATACAGGAGAAGCTGATATCGATATGAGAGCTATTCATTTGTTTGGTGTCTATATATCACACAAAGGAGGCCACGGGGAACCCAAATCAATGTAACCTGAGTCTGTGATCAATCTCGGAGCCTCCCGAATGTGGGGCAATTACCAGCTCGCGAGTTCGCTTCGATGGTAATTAAATGTTACATATACTATAGGCAGTAGGCTGTGAAGGCAATTAGTCGGCATTAACAAGGGGCAGGGTGATGAGAAACGCCGCCAACGCCATCGCCGTCGGCGGGATTCGAACCTGTATCCCTCAGGAACCCGATGCGCTAATACGAACATGCGTATTGAGGCCGGGAGCTCTATATAATGGGAGAGCATTATCTGCCGTGCGTGGGCGCCATAGTTACTGTTCCAGCGTGCACAATTTTGTACGCGCAAAGTCTCTTATAGAGTAATAAGGAGATAGTGTATAGAAGATTTTGTGTGAAACCAGGGGTGCACATGTTAGTCTAACTTACCTAATTCAAGAAATCGGATAATTGAAGAAATTTGTAATTTATTACTTGTAAAATATGAGTCAATTAGATTTGAATTTCTATTTATTTTGCTAATAATATTGTAACATAATAGTACATTATGCAACGAGCCTATAATGGTAGTAATTAAGACGCGAGGATGTTTATGAAACGAGCGCAAGCGAGTTTCATAATTTTCATACGAGCGTCTTAATTATCATTATAGGCGAGTTTCATACGACTTTTTATGCTCGACCATATTTCTAACTTGAAATTATTCATAAGCAGGGAAAGGATTTATATGTAAATACATATTTACTTATAAAGCTAATATAATTTATATTTTGCATTATCTTTATGTTTCACAATGTGTAGGGTTGAAAAATCCTACTTTTATTTTCCATATTTTTCCATATTTTAGAGTTTAGTACATATTTTCGTTAATTTCCATATATTTTCCATATTTCATATAAAACAGTCCATATTATATTAGGTTTAACAATAAAACAAAACAAAATTCCATTAACTTTTAAAAATACATTTCAACAATAGAGATTTAAACACATGTTCAGTAATCCCTTTAACATCAGAGTTATTTGAAAATTAGCAGTCCTATCAACAATGGGAAAGTAAGTTACAAAACTGTATTAATTTAATTTAAAATTTTTAACAGACTTCAGTTGTGCAGCTCAACAGTTAAATGCCAGTCAGAGTACACATAGGTTCAGTTTTGTAAATCATACTATAAAGACGGTAAATATGCCAAAATTACGTCATTCAGTCAATTTAAAATCAAAACTAACAAGTTACATTTCAGAATTTAAAGAAGATGATTTATCAACTGACAATAAAATATTATTTTGTAATTTGTGTCAGTGTGCAGTATCATCTACACAAAAGTTCCTGGTGCAACAACACATTACAACTAGTAAACATCAGGCCAACAAACAACTAAATTCCAAGCAGAGACAATTGTTTTTAACACAACCAACAACATCGAATGTAAGATCTGAGTTTAACATCGACCTGTGCCGTTCTCTCATCTCTGCTGATATTCCTCTCTACAAACTAAAGAATAAGGTCTTCAGGGAATTCCTTGAAAAATATACTCAACATACAATCCCGGATGAGTCAACACTTAGGAAGACGTATGCTCCATCCATCTACGATGAGACAATACAGAAGATAAGAGATGAAATTAAAGATAGTTCAATTTGGGTTTCCATTGATGAGACTCCCGACAAAGAAGGTAGACTTGTTGGTAATGTAGTTATCGGTTTGTTAAGTGAACAATATTCTGAACAATTCTTTTACATTGTGATGTTCTAGAAAAGTGCAATAACAAAACTATAGTTAAACTGTTCAACGAAGCTATGGGTATCCTGTGGCCAAAGGGTATTATGTACGATAATGTGTTATTCTTTATTAGCGATGCTGCCCCTTATATGGTCAAAGCTGGACAAGCATTATCTGTTGTATATCCTAAATTGACTCATTTTACTTGTGTGGCGCATGCATTTCATCGTGTGGCAGAAGTGGTCAGAGACAATTTCCCTAAAGTAGATTTGTTGATTTCATCAGTGAAAAAGTATTTCTCAAAGCTCCCAGTAGAGTTAACGTGTTGAAAGAAATGTACCCTGAAATTCCATTGCCACCAAAGCCAATTTTAACTAGATGGGGTACATGGCTAGAAGCAGTTGAATATTATGCCGAACATATAGACTCTATTAACAATGTTCTCCTTGCATTGGACTCTGAAGATGCAGTCTCAATTGATACTGCGAAAACAGTTACCTGTGACATAAGTGTGAAGAATGACTTAGCTCACATTCAGCATACATTTTCATGCATCATAAAAACGCTCAAAAGTCTCCAGAATAGGCACCTTTCACTATCTGAAAGTTTTGAAATTATAAATAGTACTGTGGAACAACTGAATCGTGGTAGAGGTAAAGTTGCAGATGCAGTAAGAGCTAAGGTGGACACTGTACTTTCAAAAACCCTGGATATGAAGAACTACAAAAGGTTGTTGCTGTGATGAGTGGTGAATCAACAGTGAAGATTAACTTGGACTTATCCCCAGCAGACATTGTGAAATTGAATTATGTACCAGTTACTTCTTGTGACGTCGAACGCTCTTTTAATCAGTATAAATCTATCCTCAGAGACAATAGAAGAAGATTCACTTTTCAGCACTTGAAAGAAATGTTTGTAACCTATTGTTATGGTAACAGACAATAAAAATTGTGTTTTGTTGAAAGTACATTGGAAGATAAGGTACGTCCATTATATTTTTTGTTTAGTTTGATTAAAATGTACCAATATTTAACGTACATAGTCATTTTTTTATAATTTTAAGTCCATATTTAATTCCATATTTTGGTAAAAATCCATATTTAATTCCATATTTTGGTAAAAATAACTACATATATATTTACATATTTCATATATTTTTAGTCCATATAAATCCGTTCCCTGTTCATAAGTATTCATGTTATTCTTATGTGAGTGAGTGCAATAGCCTACCTCATAAATTTTGAGATGTGCGCAGACGCGAAAGTATTGATTTTTTTCCTGGAAACGAATGTCGACGACCTTGATATAATCTAGAGAGTAAGATAAAAATTAATCTTGATATAACCTTGAAATTGAATTCGACATTGAAAACGAGATGACAAATTGAATTTATTTGAATATTATTTACAATTAACGCTAATTATTATAGTAACAGAACATAACCTTCTGCGACAGTATTGGATTTCCAGCCTCCGTGACGTTTCCCTAGTTGTCTTTCGATTGCATATCCGAGAATAATCGAAAACCTGTACTTTAATGAATAGGTGTACTTTAATGACATGCATTAAAGGACTCCTAACAGGTGTATAATTACTACATTTCGGCATGGTCGAGGATAAAATATAATATAAACAGATAAAACTTTCGCTCACCCGTGAAAGAGTAGAACTCGTGTGCTCAGGGGCGGATTCCTGAATTTAAATTAAGAAGTATATAATACAATTATTTGTTTTATGTCTACTTACAATAATATATAAATCTACATTTACAATTTTTCATTATTTATATAATCCATACATAACTGTTTAAATAAAATACTAGAACTATTAGAATTGACAAGATTAGGATATTTAAATATAAATTTGTTATATATTCTTGGGCCTAAATTACTACTATGATTAAATACTGTAGCAGTGTTGAATTTTGGTTGAAACAATCTTAAAGAATTCATACGTTTTGTTTCTTAACTATGAGTATACAATTCCAGTTATTTCGATTTTTATGTATGAATTTTATTAATACAATATAATAAATTTGTCTTATTTTAACAACATTAAAATCTAAAAACAATTTTTGAGATGGAAAATCAGTAGGTTAATTATTTTCTTCTGTAATAAATAAAGTGGATTAAAATTGGTTTTAAATAAGCTACCCCATCCTATAATTCCATACATAATTACCGATTGAAATAAAATTAAGTATATTGTACGTAATAAACTTATTGACAAGTAATTCTTCAATAAAACAAAGTAATATATTATTTTACGTAATTTATTACAAAGGTAATTAATGTGTTGGTTCCATTTTAAATGATTATCGAAAATTATGCCTAAATACTTAACTTCAGAGGACTCTTTAATAATCGGACATTTACACTGTATAAGACAACAATCAGAGTTATGTAATTTAATACTTAATATAGCTGTAGGAGGTTTGTTACATTTTTCAGATAATGAGAATGGAATAATTATGGTTTTATTTTCGTTGATAGAAATATAATTTATGTCAAAACTTGACTACTTCATTGACTACTTGTTTTTACCAAACATTGAGTAATTTATTTTTCATTGATCAAAGCTTTCTCCTATAGTAGAGTCCCACTCGTGTTCAAGCTAGAAGTGTATATCATTATGGAAGCTGATACAATATTGATAATTATCATTTTCGTAAGGAGTACTTTGTCGACATATCAGTGTGAGAATAAATATGGAAAATGCTTGCTATTATTCTGTTGAGAAGCTTTTGTCATCTAGTCTGCTCTTGAAAAATCTTAAAGTTAGAATTTATAAAACAGTTATATTACCGGTTCTTCTGTATGGCTGTGAAACTTGGACTCTCACTTTGAGAGAGGAACATAGGTTAAGGGTGTTTGAGAATAAGGTGCTTAGGAAAATATTTGGGGCTAAGAGGGGTGAAGTTACATGAGAATGGAGAGTTGCACAACACAGAACTGCATGCATTGTATTCTTCACCTGACATAATTAGGAACATTATATCCAGACGTTTGAGATGGGCAGGGCATGTAGTACGTATGGGCGAATCCATAAATGCCTATAGATTGTTAGTTGGGATGCCTGAGGGGAAAAAGACCTTTGGGGAGGCCGAGACATAGATGGGAGGATAATATAAAAATGGGTTTGAGAGAAGTGGGATATGATGGTAGGGATTGGGTTAATCTTGCTCAGGATAGGGACCGATGGCGGGCTTATGTGAGGGCGGCAATGAACCTCCGGGTTCTCTAAAAGCCATTTGTAAGTACGTAAGATATAACGGGACCGTCCCGATTTTTAGACATTAAAGAATTCCTCTTTCCTCCCCCGAAATGAAAAGAAAGTAGTAATTATTCTGATTCTGACAGAGTTGATAAAAATTAATTTTATGAGAGGAAATGTAAGCTATTTTCGCTTTATTTAGGAAATAAACACTGAGTATATAATACTTTAATGCTATGTATTTTACCTGTGCTTTTTGATTGGGATATAGGTATTGTTTTTATATCACAACTGCAGTATTTGGTTTAATTACAAGTAACAAGAAAAATATTCTACACAGAATATTATAATTATATTTTAAAACACGAATTATTCTTTCGCTACTGCGTCACAAAAATGTGAACAACTTAAAAAGCCTAAAATATGAAACACTCGACTTTTCCTTATTATAAAAATATGCTACACGTGTTTGTATTTTCATATCCAATTATAAATTTAACAAAAATAAAAATATATATAACATAGCGTTTTTACTTTCTCATATATATCCCCTCCTTCACCCATAATATGTCTGTTTAAAATTTTCCCCTATTTTGCTGAACTAATTCATGGTAAACCCAGCTTCGTCTGTCTTACAAAGGATCCTTTTCACTTGGATTACTGAACTGAAATTACAGGATAACAGTTGCCATCGATACCCGTTCTCTAGAAGAGGATAAAATGTAAACAGCCTCGCATCAAACACTTAAAACAAAAGCGTAACGAGGTCGTATCACAGTCTACTATATACAGTCGCGAAGCTTGAGGTGATTTTTTGCAAATCTCGTGATAAAGCGCTCCAAGCGGTTAGCAACTAGAAACAATAGACTGTCCACGGTCGACTTTGGACTGTGTCGTATTTCCATCGAGTGCTAGCTCGTTGCGCATTTCACATTGATGCTTGTGAAATGTTCGTTATTGGTTGTAATGAAAATGTTAATGGCTAAAATACAATTATTGGAATAATAATATTTTACTAGAGACGTAAAAACATTAAGTTTGTTTTAATGAAATTTATTGATCACGTTTTATTTTCAATTCTGGTGGGATTATTATTGCTTAGGCCTACATTTTTTTCAAAAGATATGTTTTTAATTATAGCTGTTAATTTTGTTGTTATTTTTATTTGTTGCTTTACTAGAGACGTAGAAAAAGTCTGTTACAATAAAATTTATTGATCACGTTTTATTTCCAATTCTGGTGTGATTATTATTGCTTAACCTCATCCCACATTGTTAACTACGTAAGCCTACACTACAAGTACCGGTACACGTAAGTTACTCCATTAATTCATATTTCCATTATTATTGTTGTAAAGGGAAATGCAAATTAATATTTATTGGTTTCATAGTTCATTATCGCTATAATCTTGAATGAGTGAAGCGATTATAGTAAATTTCAGTTCGTTTTGCACAAACAAAAATAATATTAACCTATTTCTTGCAGTTATCTTCGAGTTTATGGTGGAATTTAATATACTTCATTAAAATAATAAATTAACTTTATGCATTTAATATTTCAACAATGGAAGGAAGGTGTTAATTTTTCCAAAAAAGAACACGACAACGAAAGTGTAACATATTTTGTCGTCTACTAGAGAGAGATCTGCGGTGATGAGGTGATAGTAGCGATCCTAGTGGTGGGCAACTACCCATGTTTGCATTTTTACTACATATTGAGCTTCGCGACTGTATATAGTAGACTGTGGTCGTATTCCCTCTTGCTGTAGAGCACCTGAAATCTCTCTCCTTGCTGCCGGGTACATAGACTCACCCGCTTGGCTCTGTTACTGATCTTATCTTTTTGACATAAATTCGCCGTAATACTTATTTTCTCTGCCCCAGCGTCATAATTACAGAATGAACATGGTCAGAGGATTGGCAGTTGCGCTTGCTGTGGGGTAATGATGCGTTACCGTGATTATATGTTAATTTGATCCATTTAATCGTTAATTTTAATGAAGGTTATATTTTAATGATTGATTAATTATTTTACCCACCCATAGTGTATGGATAAGGCTCAGATTTTATGCTGCAGTTCTTCCTCTGTTTAATAGCGCTTTCGGCTTTAAATACAGCGGACTTTGATTCGATTCCCGGGCGGGAAGTTGGAGATATCTTTTTCGCCAGTTGAGGCTGGCTGTATATCCCTTACATTTCTTTTGTTTTGTCTTAATCGGTAGGTTTGAGCCATTGTAACCACTCGAGTACAGAATCTCGCTCCTTGTTATTGTCTATTGTTCGACAAGGACTCGAACAAGCATGATCAGTAACAGGAGAATTCCTGAGAAGATCCCATCCACAACCTTGGCTGCCAAGCGCTCTGACCACTGAGCTACGCCGAATTCAATCCACAGCTGAAGGAGGAAGGTTCGATTCGGAGCTCTGGATTGAATTCGGCGTAGCTCAGTGGTCAGAGCGTAGAACCAAGGACCCGGGTTCCATCCACGGCGCCGGAGCGAATTTTTCTCTTCAAATATTAATTGTCAACATTACAGAGAGTATTCTGTAGGACAAATTAATAAAATCCATAATATTCTTATAGCTATCAGCATCATAACTGCGGAATCCCGGCCAAACAAGTCACTCAATTGAGTGCGCTCCTAGTATAATGGCAGTTGACACTAGACATATGCGTCAACATATATGCCTAACTTGGAGTCAGGCTACAAAGGGAAACATTGAAGGAGGAAGGTTCGATCCGGAGCTGTGGCTTGAATTCGGCGTAGCTCAGTGGTCAGAGCGCTTGGTACGTAGAACCAAGGACCCGGGTTCGATCCCCGGCGCCGGAGGGAATTTTTCTCTTCAAATATTAATTGTCAACATTACAGAGATTATTCTGTAGGACAAATTAATAAAAATCCATAATAATAATCCATAAAGAAGTAAATTTGTTTTCCCAGCCCCTCAATAGGGAACCATTAGGGAGAGTCGGGTAGTATCGGACATCGGGTAATATCGGACAGTGAGTTTCTTTCATCTACCACACGATGATAGTACCTGATTGACATGGTTTCGTTTCTGTGATGTCGCATAGAGAAACGTAACCATGTCATTCAGGTACTATCATCGTGTGGTAGATGAAAGAAACTCACTGTCCGATATTACCCGATGTCCGTTACTACCCGACTCTCCCCTAACTTCGAAGCAGCAAAGCTTAGTTCACAACCTACCGTTTTAATTTGAAGCCCAGTATAATTTTTTCATGATTTCTTGTCATTTTATATTAATAAGTAGGGTCCGTATTCCAGCTACCTATAAACTGGAATGAAGTTGCCTGATTCGAAGTATATGTGACATCACAGCGCAGGTACAGGTACGTTCGTATACAAAATAGTTACCCATCCTCTGCTCTCTTCCTCTAGAAAGTCAAAACCGGGACGCAGTCACAGTGAGTGGACTTATCGATCACTGTTCTTACTAGTCGTATTATTTAAATAAAAACATCTTTGTGGCTGATTGAAGGTTCATTGCAGAGGTAAAATGCCTTAGGTATGACGCTCAATCGTGTAATACTGCAGTCCATAATTGAGGATATTTGAACTAATATTTTCACTGTCAATATAGACAACATTACATATACATTGTGTAAAATAAACGTAAAAGTGACAAAAGACAGTGCACTGAAAGACATTGCAATACCAAAACGCACAGAAAGTATGTTGAACGTATTCCAAAAAGTAAGCAGTACCGTCAAAAACTGAAAATTATGAAGATATTAACTCGATATTTAGCATGGAGTTGTGTAGCCTAACATGATGTTCAATGAAAATATTCCAGTTAATAAATTAAATAATCTACATTTTAGGGAATTTCTAGAAAGGTAAGAATAAAATTAGTGTGTTTTCATTGAAGAACAACATGCAAATATTCTAATGAAACACGGAGAAATATCAGACAATATCTTGTACATCATGCACCAATAACGTCATGTGCTATTGAAAGAATTTCTTCCAATATAAAATCATTTCAAGTGACATCCGCATATGTTCAAGTTCCGTAACTTACGAATGCACGTTATTATTCACTGCAAATATCACGACGAAAATGAACATCACGGCTAAAGGTTGTGTTTACTAGTATAGCTTCAGAATATCGGCAGTTGACTGTGCTCCACGAACACGCAGCGACGACCTGTTTGTTTATATCCTTATACAGTGCATTACCTGTGTTCGGTGTACTATGTACAGCTGGCGCCAGCGTTTTTGGCGTGTGTCCTAGAGTATAGTGCCCAGTTTGTGAGCATTTTGCTAGTGCAGCTGAGAATGGTACCACTTCCTATACACGCCACATCAACCATTTGCCAAATTGTCAGACTGACTGCGGCAAAGGTAAAACGCTCCCACTTAACGTTCCCATTACTTATTTCACATGCCAAAAACGGTGACGCGGACTATACCCAATGTGTCTTTAACTTCAGTATTTAGGTAGCTGGAATACTAAGCCTATTAATAAGTAAAAATTATTTTCGAGCGTAAGCCATGCACGGGTAATCCGCAAACCGGGTAAACCGCGCACGGATAATCGAGAGTATACCCTACATCGAAAATTGTTTACCTCGTCATCACGTTTGTTGAAATGGCATCGTCACATGGGACTATCCCAGTTTACCGATCGGACTCCGGTGCTGAATGATTGCACTAAAACTAGGACACCTACATATAAGTAACGACAATAAATTTTTGCAGTCAATCACTCCGAAATACGTAGTGGACCAGCGGACATGATCCATTCACATTTGTGCCCAGTCCCATGCGAGTTGCCAGTACATCTGCAGCTCCATCTATTCACAGTACAAACAGACAGCGCTAACAGACGCGTCCGTGACCCGGGAGGGATTCGAACCGGCCCCGGTGTTTACACGGGTCAGGTCATCCTCACCTTGGATCGCTATTTGAGTTCACAATACATCTTGAGGGATCGATGTCCACATGAATAATTCAACTCCCGCAGCATTTGTAGGAATCATCAGCTAATTAGCCACTGCAGTAATTCATTATTAGCCTGAGCGTTGTGGTTTACTAGCCAGATATTTCGCGTTGTTTCAGTTTGTATCACAAAGTTGGCGGACTCGAAACTTGGAAGTTCTTTCATTCTAAAATACGAAGTAACTTTAAAAAGAGAGAGAGACACTTCGCCGCATACGTTCTTTCCAAGTCGAAGCTCTTGGACATCAAAGATTGCATTTATATACAGGGCGTTTCAGAATAATGTAGTTTGGATTAATACAGGGTGTTTAAAAATACGGGGCATAATTTCAGGTATGTATTTCCCACATGTAGACAATCAAAATAGTTCATTACAACATGTGTCCGGAAATGCTTCATTTCCGAGTTATGGCCTTCACAACATTGAAATTCACCGGAACGTTATTCTTTCCGCAGGTCGTTATCATTACAGAAGATGTTCAATATGTCCACCTCCTGCTTGAATACAGACCTCACATCGATGTCTCATTCACCTGCGAACACGATCCCAAACTCCAGGAGTATTGCGTATGTCCTCAGAACATGCCACAATTCGATTCCGAAGGGATTCGAAATCAGGCACTGGAGACGAATAAACCAATGATTTTAAATGGCCCCACAAGTAGAAATCGAGAGGGTTCAGATCAGGTGAGCGTGGAGGCCAAGCAATTGGGCCACCTCTACCTATCCATCGATCAGGAAACCTTCGATCCAAGTACGCCTACACAACACTGAATGTAACCTTCGCCTCGGAATTAACTGTCAGAGTGCCCCCTTAATGTCTCCTTTGACGGCAACGACCTGCGGAAAGAAAAACGTTCCGGTGAATTTCAATGTTGTGAAGGCCATAACTCGGAAATAAAGCATTTCCGGACACATGTTGTAATGAACTATTTTGATTGTCTACATGTGGGAAATGCACACCTGAAATTATGCCCCGTATTTTTTAAACACTCTGTATACATCGATTTAACCTGATGTACCTATGTCCGAAATGTAAGTTGGAACGTTATTGATGGGCGAACTTTAAATGAATCGGGGATTGTAGAAACAGTACATGTCATGAAACCTAAATTTTTCAGTAGACACAAAAACGGTATTACTGGTGGTAGACCACATCATTGGTTATAGTACTGGCTCCTTCAGACAGAATCTAATGAATTTTTAATAAAATAAATCAATATATTTTAGCTTGACTTGTGCTCTTTCTGCAAGGAATCAAAATTGTAGTATAATAATTTCAGTTCACCTAAAGTTCATTTGTCAAATTTGCGATGTAATATATTTGCATAGGCTACAGTGGTCTTAATACATAACTTCAGCATATAAATGAATTTATTTTTCCGCAATAGGCCACTGAAGAATATTATTGTAAAATTCTTGATATTCATGTGGTATGTAACGCATTAGTTTGCGTATATCGTCAAGCTTCTCTCTTTGAATTGGCACGATTTTGTCTGGATATGCCATTGAAGAATATAAATATGGTATTCGCCTTTGTACTTACAAGCTAACATTCTCATGGGGGCAGGTAAAAAATTAATCTTTTTTCTTCCATCATTATAATAGTGTTAAAAAAAAGTGTTTACACAAATTTTGGCCACTCGAGCGCAATTACGAGGGCCGTAAAAATAAGTTTCCCTGGGGCCGTTTACAGAAAGAGAACAAAATTTCATGGAAAGTTTTATTGGAACATATAGCAATTGTTGTTATTTTTCAACATATTCCCCACCAGAATTGAGACATTTGTCATTCAGTGGGATCAATTTTTGTATCCTTATGTCGTAGATGTCTTTGACATGAGTTGTTTCTGCGCGCTTCCAGAATTTAACAGGTCTCCAAATATGAGACGGCTAGTTAGTGAGTGTATGCCATTGCCCATGACTACAGTAGTAAGTTATCAAACAACAGAGATGGCTAGTTAGTGAGTGTATGCCATTGTCCATGACTACAGTAGTAAGTTATCAAACAACAGAGATGGCTAATTAGTGAATGTTCATTGCCCATAACAGTAAGTTATTACAAACAACAGAGAATGACTATTTAATGAGTTTCCATTGTCATGAACAATAGTTTATCAAACAACAGGAATGACTATTTAATTAGTTTCCATTGCCATACTACTAAATTATCAAACAACAGAGATGACTAGTTAGTGAATGTTTCATTGTCCATGACTACAGTAGTAAGTTATCAAACAACAGAGATAGCTATTTAATGAGTGTTCCATTGACATAACTAAGTTATCAAACAACAGGAATGACTAGTTAGTGAGTTTCATTGTCCATGACTACAGTAGTAAGTTATCAAACAACAGAGATGGCTAGTTAGTGAATGTATGCCATTGTCCATGACTACAGTACCCGGTAATAAGTTATCAAACAACAGAGATAGCTATTTAATGAGTGTTCCTTTGTCATAACTAAGTTATCAAACAACAGGAATGACTAGTTAGTGAGTTCCATTGCCCGTGACTACAGTAGTTTATCAAACAACAGAGATTGCCCATGACTACAGTACCCGTAATAAGTTATCAAACAAAGAGATAGCTATTTAATTAGTGTTCCTTTGTCATAACTAAGTTATCAAACAACAGGAATGACTAGTTAGTGAGTTCCATTGCCCGTGACTACAGTAGTAAGTTATCAAACAACAGAGATGGCTAGTTAGTGAATGTATGCCATTGTCCATGACTACAGTACCCGGTAATAAGTTATCAAACAACAGAGATAGCTATTTAATTAGTGTTTCTTTGTCATAACTAAGTTATTAAACAACAGGAATGACTAGTTAGTGAGTTCCATTGCCCGTTTCAAACAACAGAGATTGTCCATTGTCCACTACAGTAATAAGTTATCAAACAACAGAGATAGCTATTTAATTAGATATGTTCAACAGGAATGACTAGTTAGTGAGTTCCATTGCCCGTGAACTAAGTTATCAAACAACAGAATGACTAGTTAGTGAATTTCATTGTCCATGACTACAGTACCCGGTAATAAGTTATCAAACAACAGAGATAGCTATTTAATGAGTGTTCCTTTGTCATAACTAAGTTATCAAACAACAGGAATGACTAGTTAGTGAGTTTCATTGCCCACGACTACAGTAGTAAGTTATCTAACCACAGAGATGGCTAGTTAGTGAATATATGCCATTGCCCATGACTACAATACCCGGTAATAAGTTACCAAACAACAGAGATAGCTATTTAATGAGTGTTCCATTGTCATAACTAAGTTATCAAACAACAGGAATGACTAGTTAGTGAGTTTCATTGCCCATGACTACAGTAGTAAGTTATCAAACAACAGAGATGGCTAGTTAGTGAGTGTCCTATTGCCTACAACTACGGTAATAAATTATCTAGTTAGTGTTCCATTTCCCATGACTACAGTATCTAACAGATTGGTTAGAGTAAGAAGTTATCAAACAAGGGCGAGTGAGTGAGTGATCCCTTGTCCAAGACTTCAAGAATTGCAATTATCTAACAGAGAAATACCGTAGCTAATAGTGAGTGGGAAATTATTTATAGTAGTAAGTTGTCTAACAACAGAGGTTGCTAGTGAGTGGGACATCCGTTACCCAAGACTGCAGGAGTTACAATTATCTGG
Organism: Periplaneta americana; assembly: GCA_025594305.2. Lineage (NCBI taxonomy): Eukaryota > Metazoa > Arthropoda > Insecta > Blattodea > Blattidae > Periplaneta > Periplaneta americana. The sequence goes on along the minus strand of JAJSOF020000036.1, from coordinate 10,382,116 downwards.
TGCAGAAATGGCTAGTGAGTGGCTGCTGCAGGAAACAAAAGTTTTGTTGATGTGGGCGAAACGTATTGTGATATGTAACGCAAAATTAGTGTGCAACCAACAGAACCAATCAATAGCGGAACCACATACAAAAAATGGTAATTGAATTGTCGCATGTCAATCGGCAAACCATGAATCATCGCAGACTCGCCTTTTCATGCAGAAGGCTACACACACACATGTACAAGGTTATCCTGCCACTAGTGCTGGTTATGGACATGGTGCGTCCCGATGGTCATTAGACGAAACCACACTCCAGAGAGAGGGAGTGGATGTGCCTGTGCCGGCCATTTCACAGGTCATTAGCGACTGACTAAAGTACAGGCCAGGGGTGTCCAAACCGCTACTTGTGTTGTAGTGGCCCTGTGCCTGGTTGTGGAATACCCTTTGCCGAAGCTTAATTTATTTAAAATACATTTGTTTGTTAATCTCTCTAAAAGATGACATGGAAACATGTATAATCTACACAAGTGGAGTGTTTGGAACAAAAACAAGACATGTACAAAATAAGCGTGTTTTTAGCTTGATGGAAATATGATTGGCTTTCAGTTCTCATTTTGTTCTCTCTCCCACATAATGTTCTCTCTCTAGCGCAGCCGTGGCGAAAATGTGACTCTCGAGCACATTGTGGATCGCAATGATAGCTGTGCATTTATCTTACTTCTGCCTTCCCCAACCCCCACCCTCTCACTCACTGGAATCAAACTCCGTTGCATTTGTATTTGTCTCTGACCTGCGAGTGGCGTATCGTCCAATGTCTCTCTCGAAACCTTGTACCTCTACAAAAACGAAAGTTTCAAGGAGGATGGGAGGACGCATTTTTTTGCTGCCAATATGATGAGAATATTAAATGTAAGATTTGTTCTCTTACGAGGAAACGGTTGTATAACATAAAACGGCATTATACTACATGTCACTTAAAACATTAAAAGGTGAAGTATTGAATAATTTCAAGGGAAAAATTGTTCCGAGGACCTCTTTTACCCGGGAACTCCACCTGACACCGTCTCAACTTTTCCATATCCACACAACACGCGTGGGCTGACGAGAATATTCGAAATATGTGTGACTGGATTTGGTTTTCTGTTAACGTACACAGTAACGTATATATTATGCAAATCTAGTCTTTCAGGTAAAGCTCCCTGTAAAGCAGATTTGAATAATTTCAAGGGAAAAATTGTAATATCGTCAGCCCACGCGAGTTGTGTGGATATAAAGGGAAAAGTTATGTCGGGTGGAGTTCCCGGGTACTCAGTGTGGTACAACCAGAGGACCCGGGATGATGAAACATTTCAAATCTGCTTTACAGGTTACCAGAAAGACTAGATTTGCATTGAAGTATTATTATTATTATTATTATTATTATTATTATTATTATTATTATTATCTCTGTGTTGTTTGAAAAGTGGCATTCCTGTCTCATTCAGAAGAGTAGGATTATTCCAGCCGAGAACCATACTTTCTAATTGCTCGGAAAATCCCATTTCCGCATAGGTCTACTAAATTTAAAATAAAGATGTCAAGCAATAGTGATATTTGTCACACCTAAAAAGTCTTTTATTCATTTTTACTTCTCTGAAAGAAAAAAAAAACTTCTGCTGGGGAAGTTTATAATTTGAAATACACAGATTTAAAAATCTGTGTCCCCAGCAGAAGTTTTTTTTTTTTCCTTTCAGAGAAGTAAAAATGAATCATCATCATCATCATCAGCATCATGGATTAAGCCTTATAAGGCTCGTTCCGGTCTCATTTTTTTTAACACTGTTGAGCCCATCTTGTTTTCGGTCTACCAACATTTCTTCTACCTATTGGGTTATAGTTCATCATCAGTTTTGGTATGCGGTCTGCTTCCATTCTTTGTATATGTTGTTTCCAATCGTTTCTATATTATTTTATTCTGTCTATTAATTTAAAAATGCCTAGTTCCCTCCTTATATCTTCACTTTTTTCCCTATCCAATAAGGTGTAACCCGCTACATATCTTAGAAATTTCATCTCTGCTGCTTCTATTCTTCTTTCTTTTTTAGTCAGGATCCAAAATTCAGACCCATAAAGCAATATTGGCACTGCCATTACCTTATAAAATTTAATTTTTGTTTCTTTTCTAGTACTTTTTAGGGATCTATTAATGACACCGCATACATAGCTGAATTTATTAATCTTGTTTTGAATATCTTCATTCTTCATATAAGAAATGTTCACCCAAGATAATTGAAACAATTTATCTGTTCAATAATTTTTCTTTCCAAGACAATTTTGGCTCTTAATGTATCTGCTCCTCTAAATGCTAAAACTTTTGTTTTGTTAATTGAAATATTTAAGCTAAAACTCTTACTTATATTATTTAATTGGAATAGAGCCCTCTTGCCCCATTTTCAGAACTGGATATTAAAACTTGTTCGTCCGCAAAGAGCAATATATCTACGAATATATGAAAAAATATATAAAAATGAATAAAACCCCTAAATATGTAGATTTATGTAATACCAAGCCATAATATGTAATGTGGGGTAAATATGTAAAAATATGTAGTATCAAATTTTAATATATTAATGGTAATTACAAGATTCGCAAAGATTTGTTATTTATATACGGTTAGGTTGAAAGGATTATAATATGTAATTACATAAAAATCCGGTACCTAGTGATTAATACTGTTGCGTTGTGTAGGAATGTCAAAGGATTGAGCGAAAAGTTCGAATTATTCACGATTTTGAATTAAAATTGAATTCGATCTGATTTTGGAACGTTTTCTTGTTAGCAACTTTGGTGCTTCTTGAATTTTACCAGTCTCTCATAAAATGACCGCTATATTTATCTGAAACTGGCTAATAGGGATTGAGTTGGGAACGATTGAACGCGTTCCTATGTTGACTACAAGGCGTAACATGTTGTTTTCAGTGTTGGCTGAGACGTGTGAAAGGGGTGACCAATTTTGTAGGTTTTAGCCGCGCGAACACGCCAACACCGATATAAACCTCTAGTATTTACCAGCTATTGCTTGTAAATAGCAATGTGAAGTTGGCTCTGTTAGGCTTCTGTGCTCAGTTCCATTGTATGGTAAACACAACTGACTCTTGTTTCGTATGTCATAAAGTTTTTTGAAATGTTCTTTGTGAGAATGAGTACTCGATTGTTCTAAGAAGTGCTTAACGTTGTTGAACAATGCTTGTAGCCATACTCACGATATTAATCCAAATAGGGTAGGGTTGGCCAAAACATTGCTTATGATTGCTAATATTTCAACGCCTAATGTGAATAGATCTACTGTTGTAGTGTTTTTCAGGGGTTCCGTATTCGATGTACGGTAGAAAAAGGGGAGGTTTGGATTGGTTGTTTCTTTTCTCTTATGCTTTTCCTATGTTGCCTTAAGTTGTGACCTCAACGCCATTCTGACTAGAAACAAAAGCAGAGTCTTTATATTTGAAGAGTCCACTGCAAGAATGATGGATGTCACTTTCTTGTCGAAAATGAACCAATACTGTCAATGCATAGCTTAAGACATATAGAATGCACATACAGAGTTATATGGCATTAACACTGATAGTCATTGTCCAGTAATGATCGGAAAATCTCAGTTTAGCTTTGAGCGCTGAGCATTTCAAACTTTCAATTGCGTCTCTGCAAAATGTATTCCAAATGACATCCATCATTCTTGCAGTGGACTTTTCATTTGGAAATGCCTAGTGTTGATTTTAGAAACCCCACATATGGAGGAAGAAGAACGGTTAGGTTTTCGACTTTCCACTGTAGAGATCCGGATTCAAATCCCGATTCCTACGAATAAAAATTGTTCTTCGGATGGATCTCGAGTTCTGTTTCTTAATTGGTTTATTTTACGGTTTTTTATCAACTGCTATAGTTACCTAGCGTCTGAGTGAAATGAAAGTGTTAGTGCCAGCGAAATGAGTCCAGGAGACATTATCAGGAAATAAATAAATATATATATATATATATATATATATATATATATATATATATATATACACACTAGGCTGGAGTGAATCTATACATGAAATTGTTTTTTTATCTGTTTTCTAAATGTAATAGTTGCAAAAATCTGTATTTTCACTTAACTTACGAATGTGAAAAATATGGAGTTTCTATATTTAATTTTTGAGCTGCCCCAAGGGCTTTGACGTTTCTTAAAATTATAATTTTTTTTTTGCCTCTTTGTATATTTGTTCTATTATTTTGTTTTTCAATGCATAGCTAATGAATTGCTGTAAAATCACATATTTAAACTTTATTTGGAAGACTCTAAATTGGGGTTCCATTTATTTTTTTTAGTTAGAATTTATTCTTATTTTCTTTTTCATTTCTTCCTGAGTGGTAACTAAATCAACAGGTCCAATTATCATCCTCCTTTCTGTTCTTTGCTCTAGTAAAACATACTTTCTTGTTTGGAACACGGCGATCTTTATCATAATTAGACCTATAGTATTATTATTATTATTTTTCTTTTGCATTTGCAACTGCATATATCTCATAGTTTGTTTGCTACTTCTTTGAACTTTGCAATGTTGTCATTTTAGTTGTCGTCACTATGTCGTTTCTTACAAGGCTTCATTAAGTTTGTGTATTGATCATGGTAAGCAAGAATCAGTTGTAATATTCCTGTACGACTGACTTTCGAAATTTATGCCTTTGCCTGGATTTCCTTAGTTTTGATAGCAACTCTTTCTGAAATCTCTCCAACAGTAGGTTGTTTTGATTTGAAGTCAAATTTTAAATTCATTTTGACCCATAGATAATATTCCATTACATCATGATAGATAGGTACAGTAATTGTGATGGGTTCAGCCCCTCTGGCATTGCGAATACAGAGTAAAAGATCGGATTTCTTGTATTAATATTAGAAATAATCTGATTTAAATACCCTGCAACATAAGAAGAATGAATTTCCATTTCCCAATTTTCTTATAAATTGATGTTTCTGTGACACTTCAAAATGAAACAGCAGGGGACAAAAAATATGCAGTCTTTTAACGTGTATTTTTTAAACATGTTTCTGGTATCCTGTTCAGATTAAATCACTGAAGAATTTTCTCTTGCTAAAAAATCTGAATTCAAAATTTGGTGAAAATTTCAAAATATGATGCTCTTGGGGCACCTCTAAATATTAATCTAAAAATATGTATTTTGCATTGTTCTTTATGATATCACCCCACAACTTTTCCCTGGTATTACATTTTGATTCCATAAACTTCATATTTTCACTCCAACCTAATATATACCCAGGGATTAAATTAAACCAGAGTACAGAAGTTTAAATGTTTTATTTTATGCTGAAGATGTAGTAATCATTCAAAATAATTAAGATGATCTACAGAGATCTATGTTTAACCTTAACATATGTGCATTGTATAATTTAAAAAATTTCACTGGAAAAAAAAAACTAAAACAATGACATTTTTGGGGGAAATCATTAATACGTTCAAAAATTACACTAGAGTGGATCATAATTTAGAAGAAGTGAAAAGTTTTAGCTATCTATGTCGCGAAATAAATATAAAAAATGAAACGGAAGATAAGCTGACAAAAAAATGTCAAAATTCCAATTGATGTGCGGCACTATTCATCGAAAACTAAAAAATAAAACAAGAAAAGCGACTAGAATGAAGTTCTACAAAATGATGGCTGCACCTGTTCTCGTATGTGGTTCAGAAACGTGGGTTCATTTGAAGAGTATTCTTAATGAAGTACGAAAGTAAAGAAAAGATATCTTGGGGGTACGCTTGCAAAGAAGATTATCACTGCTCTAGAACACGTGGTTTTATATGTCACCGAGCGTACATATCTCACCCGCCTTCGTTTCTTTGTCTAATTCTTGTAATCATCAACTTCATTTATCATCTATTGTACTTCGGTGATCTCCGGCGATAAAGACGGATCCGGTATCTAATGGGTGTTGGTTTTTTCGTACATACATATATTCCTCCTATTAGACGCATTTGTTGCTGTGGTGGCGGAGGCGAAACCATAAATATGCTGTGGGGGCTGAAGTTACAGCTTAACGGTCTTCATGTCACAGGCACCCCATAAAGGGAGTGGAGGGATGATGTATCAGAGGTTAGGATTGAGCGTCTTGGTAAGGAAAGGAAATAAAATAACGGATGGGAAAGCTAAAAACACCACTGGCAGATTAGTCTCCCCCTTTAATTATTTTGAGGGGAGGGGGGCGCAAAATAAATTGGTTTCACGTCTCAACAAAAGGCCCCCCCCTTCCCTTCCTCGTCGTTGCAACAGAATGGAGAGCGAGAAGTTGGGTCTGTGGAACGGCCTGCATAAATGGTTACTTTGGACAGGTTTAACTTTGCAACAAGCCAAGACATTTCGTCCGAAGTTCCCTCCCCCGGGCGATGCAGCGAAACTGGGACAGGATGAGGAACATCCTCCAGCACTACAGAACACTGTCTGCCAGCGCGCTTTTGTTTTTCGTACAGCCTTTTCCAGTCATTCTCATGTCTGAATAAACCCACAACCATGCTATCTCGAAATATATCACACCTTTATCAGCTGCATCATTTACGTAGCTCAGGAAAGAAAATGTCAGACGAATTTTTTGTCATATTACTTCGTTTCTTATTTCTCTTTTCTTCATTTTCGCTTTTTATTTCCTTTGTACCTCTCGTTTTCTATTATTTATTTATTTATTTATGCTCTATTTCAAAAAGGCATATGACTCGGTTAAGAGAGAAGTTTTATATGATATTCTTATTGAATTTGGTATTCCCAAGAAACTAGTTCGATTAATTAAAATGTGTCTCAGTGAAACTTACAGCAGAGTTCGTATAGGTCAGTTTCTGTCAGATGCGTTTCCAATTCACTGCGGGCTAAAGCAAGGAGATGCACTATCACCTTTACTTTTTAACTTTGTTCTAGAGTATGCCATTAGGAAAGTCCAGGATAACAGAGAGGGCTTGGAATTGAACGGGTTACATCAGCTGCTTGTTTATGGGATGACGTGAATATGTTAGGAGAAAATCCACAAACAATTAGGGAAAACACGGGAATTTTACTGGAAGCAAGTAAAGAGATAGGTTTAGAAGTAAATCCCGAAAAGACAAAGTATATGATTATGTCTCGTGACCAGAATATTGTACGAAATGGAAATATAAAAATTGGAAATTTATCTTTTGAAGAGGTGGAGAAGTTCAAATATCTTGGAGCAACAGTAACAAATATAAATGATATTCGGGAGGAAATTAAACACAGAATAAATATGGGAAATGCCTGTTATTATTTGGTTGAGAAGCTTTTATCATCCAGTCTGCTGTCAAAAAATCTGAAAGTTAGAATTTATAAAACAGTTATATTACCGGTTGTTCTTTATGGTTGTGAAACTTGGACTCTCACTTTGAGAGAGGAACATAGGTTAAGGGTGTTTGGGAATAATGTGCTTAGGAAAATATTTGGGGCTAAGAGGGATGAAGTTACAGGAGAATGAAGAAAGTTACACAACACAGAACTGGACGAATTGTATTCTTCACCTGACATAATTAGGAACATTAAATCCGGACGTTTGAGATGGGCAGGACATGTAGCACGTATGGGCGAATCCAGAAATGCATATAGAGTATTAGTTGGGAGGCCGGAGGGAAAAAGACCTTTGGGAAGGCCGAGACGTGGATGGGAGGATAATATTAAAATGGATTTGAGGGAGTGTGGGATATGATGATAGAGACTGGATTAACCTTGCTCAGGATAGGGACCAATGGCGGGCTTATGTGAGGGCGGCAATGAGCCTCCGGGTTCCTTAAAAGCCAGTAAGTAAGTATTTTTTCTCGACCATGCCGAAATGTAGTAATTATACACCTGATAGTAGCCCTTTAATGCACCTCATTAAAGTACACCTATTCATTATAATTCAGTTGTTCAGCCAATGAAAATTACCTTGTACTGATTGTACCATTATAAAACCGCAAGTATCGATTATTCTTGGATATGCAATCGAAAAACAATTAGCGAAAAGTCACGGAGGTTGGAAATCCAATACTGTCGCAGAAGGTTATGTTCTGTTACTATAATAATTAGCGTTAATTGTAAATAATATTCAAATAAATTCAATTTGTCATCTCGTTTTTCAATTCTAAATCAATTTCCAGGTTATATCAAGCCTAATCTTCATGTTATTCTCTAGATTATATCAAGTTCAATGACATTCGTGTTTCAGAAAAAAATCAATACTTTCGCGTCTGCGCACATCTCACAATTCAGGTCAGTTCCACTCCTCACTTACATAACCATAACATGAATACTTACGAATAATTTCAAGTTAGAAATATGGTCGAGCATAAAGAGTCGTATGAAACTTGCCTATAATGGTAATTAAGACGCTCGTATGAAAATTATGACACTCGCTTGCGCTCGTTTCAAAACAAACATACTCGCGTCTTAATTACTACCATTATAGGCTCGTTGTATAATGTACTATTATTTATTTGACCTAATACTTTCTCGCATCAGTGGCAGAAAGACTTTATTGAACTTATCTATTTTTCCTGTAGTCTCTCTCTCTCTCTCTCTCTCTCTTTTTCAGAGGAGGAACCTGAAAGCTTACACCACAGTCTAGTATATACAGTCACGAAGCTTGAATTGTGAGGGTGTTAGAAACAATAGACTGTTCCGGTACTATTTCGCATTGTCTGCAGTGGCGGCTGATTGACTGAGGCAAGTGAGGCCGGGCCTCAGTCACTTAGCTTAACTGAAATCAAATTTTGTGTTTATATATAATGTATTAGTTATTTGAATGAAGCATATATCGCTGTAGAAGCATTTGAAAACTTTTATGTATATAGCCTGTTTTGCAGTAAAATTTGTTCCTGAGGCCAGGATCGCTCGTGCCGGGTCTGGCTTGTGATGTATATACATCTGTTTTGCAGTAAAATTTGTTCCTGAGGCCAGAATCGTTCGTGCCGGGTCTGGCTTAATGCATTTCATGTCCTTTCGCGGGCTTTGAGTTTACGCTTAAAACGTTGTAGCTGAGGCACAATTCGTCTGGCCTGGTCAGGTTTCACTCGACCCATCCATGGGCCGGCCTCAAGGGTAATAGCAGTGGTGACTTGTCTTCCTAACTAGGACATAAATAACAAAATTCCAGCTCTTTGGCAGGCAGAAACCCACTCGATTCTCTCCCCTTATGTCTCAGTTTATGACGTAAGCGAGGTTGTTCTACTATTGTAATTCGTAATATAGTGAATCTGGGCCAATGTTGTTATGTATTTTGGGAAAATATAAACAGAAACAAATGAGAGAAATAATGCTGGTGCAGTTAATTCATTGTTAGAGTGTCCTTTTTCGAGAAGAAATAATACAGCGTGCGTCAGAAAGAACGGATGGATTTCACATGGCAAGAAAATTGTAAAGATTCATCAAATCAAAATTTATTGTTATCAACATATTCACCAATACATGGTTAGTTTATTTATGGAAAACAACATTATCCATATGATGTCCTTGGCTTTCAATACAGGCATCGAGGCGTTTTCTGATGTTCGCCATCACTTTCACAGTCATAGCTGGTGCAATTGCCACGATTTCTTCACGAATCGCTGTCTTCAGTTCGTCCAGTGTATGTGATCGATGTTTACAAACTTACGCCTTCAAATGGTCCTAAAGAAAGAAGTCGCAGGGCGCGAGATCTTACCGTAGCCGCGGACAATCTCAGTGCAATAAAATTTCGTCCAGGTGATTTCTTCTTTAATGTTGAACCTGTGATACGAAATGAAGCCACCCACCTGAAAATTGTATTCCGAGTTGGAAATCCTAGCGTGACGTCCGATGTCGAAATGAGTCCTGAGTGGCGATCACAGACTCTTCATTTTTCAAAAATGTCTCTACGATGAAAGCACGTTGTACACCAGACCAACACCATATTCTCAACTTGCAGCCTGAGGCTTATTGTGCTTACGAAACTGCATTCTATGGCTGAAAACAGTCATGGTCCCCCTCACTATATCTTAGCTCCTCGTTGCGTATCGATAGTTTGAAATCCATCCGTTCTTTCTGAAGCACCCTTTACTAAAAGAAAGGAAGTTTTAAATAAAGAGAGAGACTACCGAGATACCTACGATATCGCTGATAATTTTTCAGACAGATAATCTTAAAACGCGAGTTTGTATTGCATCCTGGTATGGGCAACATAAATGGTTAAGTGGTAATGTGATGCAAAATAAACTTCCCTTGGCCTTGTTTGTTGCTGTCAAAGGAAAAAAATAAAAAGAAAAGAAAGAAAGGGGAATTTCAACACATAATATGGGATGCTTCATCACACTGAAACAATCACTGAAACTCAGAGCATAACATCTTATTTGGTGAGTGAAATTATTATTTTTCATTGATAGTAATAAGAATAAACTAATAATAGTAGTAGTAATAATAATAATAATACAGTAATAATGATAATAATATAATAACAATAATTATTAATATCATAAATAAACATTTCTATCGGAGGCACTTAAACTAGTTGCATCTGGCCTCACTAAGGATTTTGATCACCGGCCGCTACTGATTGTCTGTAATGAGTTAAGCGATATTAGAAATCCTAGTTTATTGGCAACATCTATGGATGCATATTTACTTAATTTGAGCTTCCAACTGTATATACTAGACTGTGACTTACATTCTGCAGCCTGAGGCTTATTTTGTAATACGACTCAACTGTCCCCAAACTGCCATTTCCTCCATCATTTCCCATCGTCTGTAAATAGCCTCTGGTGTTGGAATTCTTGTGCATTTTCTCATCTCCTTTAAAATTGTCAATGTGTAGCATTTACAGTAGGCCTACATTGAATAGCGTGAAAACTACTTCGTGACGTCTCGATCTTGTGCAAAGTAGATTGTTGCGAAAAAGATTACATCCAGATGGAAGTGTTACGGCTCGAAGATGCCCAGCTATTTCGTGCGGGACTCTGTTAATGACGTGTTAATGACCTCACGTGAGGATGCGCCTGGAAAAGTTGAGCAGCAACTGTACAAGAAAAAAATCAACGCCTCGCAGAAGCGGGTCCCTTCAGTTAACCATATGTACCTGCCAGACGTATTGTATGTAATCAGTTGCACTCTCTATTATGTGGGTGTAGTAATTGCAAGTTTTGTTAGCTCAGTTGGTACTAACATGCTGAAGATAGAAGATACTGCATTCTCTATTCGATAAATGGAGTTACTGCCTCTATTTTCATGACGCCACTCTCCACATAAATCTTATAATAATAATAATAATAATAATAATAATAATAATAATAATAATAATAATAATAATAATAATTACTTACAAATAGCTTTTAAGGAACCCGAAGGTTCATTGCCGCCCTCACATAAGCCCGCCATCGGTCTCTATCCTGTGCAAGATTAATCCAGCCTCTATTATCATATCCCACCTCCCTCAAATCCATTTTAATATTATCTTCCCATCTACGTCTCGGCCTCCCTAAACGTCTTTTTCCCTCCGGCCTCCCAACTAACAATCTATATGCATTTCTGGATTCGCGCATACGTGCTACATGCCCTGCCCATCTCAAACGTCTGGATTTAATGTTCCTAATTATGTCAGGTGAAGAATACAATGCGTGCAGTTCTGTGTTGTGTAACTTTCTCCATTCTCCTGTAACTTCATCCTGCTTAGCCCCAAATATTTTCATAAGCACCTTATTCTCAAACACCCTTAACCTATGTTCCTCTCTCAGAGTGAGAGTCCAAGTTTCACAACCATACAGAACAACCGGTAATATAACTGTTCTATAAATTCTAACTTTCAGATTTTTTGACAGCAGACTAGATGATAAAAGCTTCTCAACCGAATAATAACACGCATTTCCCATATTTATTCTGCGTTTAATTTCCTCCCGAGTGTCATTTATATTTGTTACTGTTGCTCCAAGATATTTGAATTTTTCCACCCCTTCGAAGGATAAATCTCCAATTTTTATATTTCCATTTCGTACATATGACTCGGTTAAGAGGGAAGTATTATATGATATTCTTATTGAATTTGGTATTCCCAAGAAACTAGTTCGATTAATTAAAATGTTTCTCAGTGAAACATACAGCAGAGTCCGTATAGGTCAGTTTCTATCTGATGCTTTTCCAATTCACTGCGGGCTAAAGTAGGAGATGCACTATCACCTTTACTTTTTAACTTCGCTTTAGAATATGCCATTAGGAAAGTTCAGGATAACAGGCAGGGTTTGGAATTGAACGGGTTACATCAGCTTCTTGTCTATGCGGATGACGTGAATATGTTAGGAGAAAATCCACAAACAATTAGGGAAAACACGGAAATTTTACTTGAAGCAAGTAAAGCGATCGGTTTGGAAGTAAATCCCGAAAAGACAAAGTATATGATTATGTCTCGTGACCAGAATATTGTACGAAATGGAAATAATAATAATAATAATAATAATAATAATAATAATAATAATAATAATAATAATAATAATAATAATATGTACTACGAAAATTTTATTAAAATTTAATTTATATTAATTATGCTGAGGCGAATGTCGCACCGAACCTGGCGATGTATTATTTTGTGAGGAGAATGATGGAGGACATACTGACCCTTTGGACACTTAGGCCACACAGTTAGTGTAAAATGGATGTATGTCTGTATTGTGACCGGAATTACAGAAACAGTGTATACAGAGTGTTTCCGGGCTGGTGTTACAAAATTCCAGGGATGATGGGGAAGGGCACATGTATCAATTTGAGATAAGGAACCCTGGTCCGGAAATGACTGAGTCGAAAGTTATAAACAAAAATAGTTGTGTGGAAATGGAATTGTAATTTGGTACCACATGCCCTCCTTCCCTTAACCTTAGGAACAGTCGTGGGAAGATGGTATGGGCCGGATGTCTCCTACGTGGGTATTTGTCCCGATACAATCTATGAGCTTGTCTACTGTTCCCATTCGCTCATCCGTATTCGAAAATCAGGTCAGCTTATTCCGCTCTCGTGTACTCCTCCATTTCACTAGGGCTGATCGACTGGACACTGCAACTTGTACACATACACTGCTGTCTACAGACGTGCATATCAGGACCGACCATGTCCGTTACACATTACGCTATCTGCATTGCTTTAGTGTAGTTTCCTGCTCCCATCCCTCAGACAGCGCATTGAATGGAATACTGTAAGTAGACAACGTAAACAACGTCAGATGAATACAGTATGTGTAAGATGTACAGATAAATATACATAAATAAGGTGTACAGAGGAATAAAATTATTTCACTTCCACACAACTATTTTTGCTTGTAACTTTCGACTCGGTCATTTCCGGACCAGGGTTCCTTATCTCAAATTGATACATGTGCCCTTTCCTATCATCCTTGAAAGTTTGTATATTTGAGGTATTTGTAGGTGGTAACGGAACTTTGTGCCCACCCTGTAAATGAGTCGTTATATGTCCGTCACACAAGGACGAACCAGGGGCGACTCAGGCGTGTCTTATGCAGATCTGTAGGTCGTCTAGAATCCACCACCATAGCCATCTACCAATCTTTTGACAAACCGCGAGGAACAACCACCATAGTATACGATCGATTCAGCGTCACGCAAACACAAGTGGTGCCCTATTTTTGAGACGGAGATGATAGAAAGAATGAATTTTGCAATGTTAGTGGAATGATGGGGGGAAAACGGAAGAACCCCGAGAAAAATCCTGACATTTGTCCACCACAAATACAACTGCGTCATCGTCGAGAATTGAATTAGGGTTCGCGGCAGTCGTACGCCAGCGCTCTATCAACTGAGTGACTAAAGCAGCTATTAATGTACAGTACATATTTAAAGCCACTTTTAATTATAGAATTAAATGAGTATGAGTCTTGATTATCTAATCAGTAGGAGTCGGATGTTGATGAAAAATCATCTTCTTATTTTTCACATTAGGACGATGCTTATTAATATAGAACTCCTTTTATGTTGATATCAACGTAAAAAATTAATTTCTTATATTGCATTTTCTGACGTTTTTGAACTAATAGGTCATTTTTACATCTTTTCGGCATTTTTTGGTCATTTTTAATATCTTGAAAAACTTTTAGATCATTTAGAATGCATTTTACTTCCTTCTTTACATATAAGCTTGTTAAAGCTTTTTCTAAGCAATCAGATTAGTAGTAGGCCCTACTAGTAATTGCCTACTGAATAAATGAATAACAGTGAAGTTTGAGTTTTATAGCTTGGAACAGACTCTAAAGTCCATCCCTCATTTCACTGAATGCTTCACTTCACACAACGGAAGCAATATAAAATGCTTGAAAACAGCTTAGTTTAAGTCAGGCTTTTGACCGCTACTGTTCTTTTGTTGGTACGAAGATGTCTTTAGAATTTATATAGCCTATGTTTGGAAGGGGGGAAATTTTCACCGTTTCCTGGAAAATAGGACGTTGTGTCCTCAATATGGTTCGGAAGGGATGTACTGCATTAGACAGTATTTTTAACACAAAGATTGCAAGAACGTTGTGCCCACAATTTGTTTTATCATTTACCTCCCCATCTGGAAGATCTGGTAACAAAAGTGAAGAACGGAAGGAGGAGACGGAGAATGAAGGCACTGACATGGACCATTCCTAATTGAAACACGTTATAATAATAATTAATAATAATTTATTTATTTATTTAATCTGACACCTAAGGCCTTCTCTTCTATCCTACCAGGTAGCACATATAAATACAAAAAGAAATACAAACACTGATGAAAATAATACAAATTAAGTTAAAGCCCTATAGAGGGTCAACAGAGTCAAAAGAACACTATAGAGCTCTCATCGAGCTAATACAAGAAAAAAGAAAGAAAAGAGAGATAGCAATGATGATAGTGATAACTGATAATAATAATAATAAATACATTACATATTAATTGTTAATTTTACAACAGCATAGTTACAATATTTACAATATGTCATGGGTTAAGCCGAAGTTGCGCAACCTGACAGGTGTACAACACGTGATTCCATGAACTAGAATGTGATTTTTTAATTTAAATTTGAATTTTGATATTGTCCGACAGTCTCTGACATGGTCAGGGAGACAGTTCCAGAGGCTTGGAATAGATATGCTGAAAGATGATGAGTAGAAGGATGTTCTGTGCGGAAGAATAGAGAGAAGGTACATGTTCCGGGTTCGAGGTAGTGAAAGGTAAACTCTCATTAAAATCTATAGTTTTCCCTTAAAACCTTCATTTTGTTGCATGTTCTTTTCCTTTATCTTAGTCAAATTCCAGGAAGTTGCCTCCTCTCTCCGAGATTTGCAGGGCAGTCATTGAAACAAGGTGACTAATTTTTAAGAAGTTGTGGTGCGAGTACGGTGAATAATACTGTATTTAAATGTCATTTTTTTTATTATTTTAAGGGCATTGTAATGATCATTTTGAGTAGATTTTTAGGTCATCAACATCCACCCCCTACTAATCATCATTTAAACATTTTGGGAAGTGGCGATCATGGCCTATATTTTAAGAAGAGTACCTCCAACAGCTGGCAAGTGAAGCCTAGACCTTGCGGCTGGGTTTGGGTCCACATTGTGGTGAGACGGACCAGTGGTTCGTGGCCGAAGTGCATAACTGCGTTGCGCGCGGAGAAATCGCGAGGGGAAGTGGGCCAAGGCTAGTCCCAGCCTTCATATCTCACTGCAGTTGTTTGCCACGCTGCAATGCTTGTCGCGACCTCTCATCACAAACCGCGCTCGCAGCTGCTTTAAGGTCATCAGAATGAATTTAGTCAGTCTCTTCGGACAAGACCCTCGACTGCTGGAGACTGCAAACAGAAACCAAGATCGTTCGATCCGGGAAGTTCTCTGAGATTTTTGGTGGAAAACTTAATTGTGGGGTACTTCCCAATGGATCCGAGATTTCCGAATTCATATCCGTCTGAGGGCAATAAAATTTTTCAGCATGTCTTTCTTTGAAGGGAAATAAAGCTTATGTGCGTGTCGGACAGGAATGACACGGCTTAAGGCAACATTTAATGGTCATTTTCCATTCATGTCAAAATTAGTGTGGAAGTTTTACAGTGGACTTGTGTGGGTAATACCGGGTCATCATTTTGTTTTTACTAACATTTCTGATATTAACCTGACTATATCTTTGGATTAACAGTTGAGAACCGCGAACACTATGTTACCCCCTTCCACGACCGGAGTTTGGTGATACTAGAACGATTTTCAATTTGATAATTTTCGTTAGGTTTCTATTTACTAAAAATACAGTACTGCAGCCGTGGCTCGCAGTGATAGCTGTGCATTTCTCTTACTTCCTGCCTTCCCCAACCCCCACCCTCTCACTCACTGGAATCAAACTCCGTTCCAGTTACTTATTTGTCTCTGACCTGCGAGTGGCGTATCGTCCAATGTCTCTCTGGAAACCAATATACCTCTACAAAAACGAAAGTTCCAAGTAGGATGGGAGGACGCATTTTTTTGCTGACAATACGATAGAATATTAAATATATGATTTGTCCACAAGTAAAGGGTGCGTCAGAAAGAACGGATGGATTTCACAGGGCAAGAAAATTGTAAGGATTCATCAAATCAAAAATGTATTGTTATCAACAGATTCAACAATACATGCAGTTTATTTATGGTATACAACATCATCCATATGATGTCCTTGGCTTTCGATACAGGCATCCGGGCGTTTTCTGAAGTTCGCCATCACTTTCACAGTCATAGTTGGTGGGATTGCCGCGATTTCTTCACGAATCACCGTCTTCAGTTCGTCCAGTGTATGTGGTTACTTACGCCTTCAAGTGGTCCCAAAGAAAGAGCTCGCAGGACGCGAGATCTTACCGTAACCTCGGACAATCTCAGTGCAATAGCATGTTTGCGGGCTGATCGTTGAGGTGGCCGGACAACCTACTGTCTGTCTCCACATTTGCAGGTGTACACGCGCTCCTTGTTCGTCCAGGTGATTTCTTCTTTAATGTTGAACCTGTGGTACGAAATGAAGCCACCCACCGCAAAACTGTATTCCGAGTTGGAATCCTAGCGTGACGTCCGATGTCGAAATGAGTCCTGAGTAGCGATCACAGACTCTTCATTCTTCAAAAATGTATCTGCGATGAAAGCACGTTGTACACAAGACCAACACCATATTCTCAACTGAAACTGCATTCTATGGCTGACCCAAGAGTCGTGGTCCCCCTCACTCTATCCTTCCCCTCGCTGCGTATCGATAGTTTGAAATCCATCCGTTCTTTCTGACGCACCCTATATTACGAGGAAACGGTTGTATAACATAAAACGGCATTATACTACATGTTACTCAGGAAACATTAAAAGGTGAAGGATTATTATTAGGCCTATTATTATTACTTATTATTATTATTATTATTATTATTATTATTATTATTACTACTACTACTAATTACTACTACTTACTACTACTGCTATACTACTATTATTATTATTATTATTATTATTATTATTATTATTATTATTATTATTATCTCTGTACGTCGATCCTTTTTCAGCAAATGTACGATTAATGCGGTTAGATCTTCAATTTAAACTCACAGATTTACAATGTGATGTTAAATGAAAGCTAGATGTAAGGACTTGACAAATGTTGAACTTTCAAATCTTTGCCAAAAATAAATATCCGAAGCTTCGTTCTTTCGCTTGCTCTGTTGAAGTCATGTTCGCTACAACTTACGTTTGTAAAAATAATTTTCAACAATGAAAATAGTAAAACCAAATTTAGATCACGACTGACAGACAAATACCTTCGTGATCAACTACAACCAGCGGTAAGTGACATAATTCCTGATTTTGAAACTCTGTCGCAGAGACATTCCGAAGACAGTTAATTTTAGGTTATGATAATGTGTCCGATGTTTTCTTATTCATTTATTTCTTCGTTACACGTACTAAACATTAGTTTGTAGCCTTATACTGTATAAAATTATATTTAAGTGCTTGACATAAGGAAAATGAAAATCCGTTAATAAGTCAGGCAGCTGCTTCACTTCCCCTTCGGTTGTCCGCCTCCCTCCACAGGTGCTATGCACGTTGCAGGTTACACAGTGGCTTGGCGTACGATCACATTTTCGCCACGGCTGCAGTACAGTATTAACAATAAGTGTTTTTACTCACTAACTGAACTATCCAGGCGGACGTATTCATTATGCAATGTATAATATACTGTCTATAGCACATTATCATACAATATGGAGAGTGCATTTAAATTGAAAAATAATCAATATCTGGATATTTAAACAAATTGTTGAAATTGACGGCCGTTCATTTCTATGCATGGCTGTATTTATTACAGTTCTGCATTTTTGCACCTTGATATCTCGGAAACGATGACAGCAGTAACGCTGTTTATTTCACTTTTTTTTTTTTTTTTCAGGGGATCATATCCTACGACTTTGTCGGTAGACTGTAGAGATATATTGCACACATATTTCTGAATCATCTCTTACAGTATATATTTCATTTTATACTTGTTTATGGTCACATAACCTTATAAACTAGGAGAGTCAATATTGTACCGCGTGATATTTCGTATGAACGAACTCTAGTGAATAAAACAGTTGTTAGTTGGTTTATTTTCTGCATAAGTTATTTCTGTTTTCTGGATTCAACCTTTTTTTTCAGGTTACTGCGGTTAACCCCGGTGATGTATGTAATTCTAATTTTTAGAACGACTCGCGCTATTGTATCATACCCTGAGCACCACCACATAAAGTCAGAAGGGGTGGAAACTTTTTTTAGTTCCTTCAGTTTGAACAAGCTTGTAGCAAAATATTTGGATGTTAAACCAAAGGCATTTGATAACACTGAACAAATTAACATTAGCCGTTCCAAACACACTGTTCTAGCAACATCGCTTCGTTTCTGGGCAAGTTACTGTTGATCTACCGCCCAGTTTTACGCTCGATGGACTGTAATGGGTCTGTATTCACTTGTTCACGGGTTTTGGCCGGCACTGCGTAAAAACGGGTCTAAATGGACACATTAGCTGGAAGCCCTGCCTTTATATCTCTTAGCCATTAGACAACCAGTTAATGTTAGACCAAGGATATACACCGCGCGGGTCGTGGGTATAATGCGGCCCCTCATTTGCGGTTATTGAGCCTGCTGGAACAAACACCTCCCGCCCCTACTTTTCTCTGACGTCACTGATCAGGGTTGTACTGTGCAGTCTGAAATTGTCACCAGTCTTCTGCGGTGTACGCAAAGCCGAAAGAATGCTGCTTTAACCTTGCAATGTAGCCGCGGTCAGGGGTTCAATGCTGTGTAAGTGCCTTTTCAACGTTGACTCCTGTGTTGCTTTAGTAAATTCCAGGCGAAGTGTTGATTGCGCGTCGTGGGTCAGACCGTTTGTCTGTTTAGTGTGAGAGCGAAAAAATCAAAGTAGTTTCAGAGTGAACTCGTGATTCCTAGTAGATCTATATATGTCTTTCTTGAAGACAAATTCCTGTTTCGAAATAAACATCAGTTTCTTTCACTAAATATGCTGTCCTGGGCCCATCTCAAAGAGCGAAGAACTATTCACTGTCTCACGTTACTCTTCAATATTCTTCAAAACTCTGAAACCCTAGCTACTTAGCTTCTCGTTTTCAAAATTTGTCCTCATATCACGAAATAGATACTCGCTCACAACACCATATCACACTCTCCATTCCTAAACACAGAACATCCTTCTACTCTTCATCTTTCACCGTCTCTGCAGCTCATCTCTGGAACTCTCCACCACAACATGTCAGAGACTGTCGGACATTGTCTAGTTTCAAAAATAAATTAAAATTGCACTTTTTGAATTAGATTCCCTTCAGTTATAAGCCCTTTTCTCTGCCATAGTTTTGTAAAAATATAGGCTATATATTTCTTTTTCCTTCCTCTCCTCTTTTTGTTCTCTTTATCAGCTGATAATTTATTATCATAGCATTTTTATTGTGAATTTTATTTAATATTCGTATTTCTTTTCTTTTTTATTATTATTTTATTACATTCCATTTTGTTATATTCTATCTTACGTTTTCCATATTAACCATTTGTACTAAATGATTTGCTTTCACTATATTTCAATGTATTTTACTTTCTTTTTTCTATTATGGTATTTTCATGTTATTTAGTGTCGATTTTATTATGCTATTATTCTATTTTTTTGTAATATGTTAGTATTCTGTTCCTTAACTTTTTGTTAAATTTTAACTGCTTGTATACTTTGTGACCTGATAGAGTATAAGAGAAGACCCTATGGCCTTAACTCTGCCAGTATAAATAAATAATTATTATTATTATTATTATTATTATTATTATTATTATTATTATTATTATTATAGCGTTTCTGAAACCCCCAAATTACATTTTTTTACCTTCGTACTCCAAAACTGCATCGCAATTATATATGAAATAACGAAAGACTGTGATTGAAATTGTATACAAAATAAATTATTATTATTATTACTTACTTACAAATGGCTTTTAAGGAACCCGAAGGTTCATTGCCGCCCTCACACAAGCCCGCCATCGGTCCCTATCCTGTGCAAGATTAATCCAGCCTCCATCATCATACCCCACCTCCTCAAATCCATTTTAATATTATCCTCCCATCTACGTCTCCGGTCGCCCTGGTTGGCAAGTTGGTATAGCGCTGGCCTTTTGCCCAAGGTTGCGGGTTCTCCCAATGGCATTTAAGTGTGCTTAAATGTGACACTCATGTCAGTAGATTTACTGGCATGTAAAAGAACTCCTGGGGACAAAATTCCGGCACATCCGGCGACGCTGATATAACCTCTGCAGTTGCGAGCGTCGTTAAATAAAACATAACATTCTACGTCTCGGCCCCCTAAAGGTCTTTTTCAAAACACTCTATATGTTTCTGGATTCGCCCATTTTAAACGTCTGGATTTTAAGTTCCTAATTATGTTAGGTGAAGAATACAATGCGTGCAGTTCTGTGTTGTGTAACTTTCTCCATTCTCCTGTAACTTCATCCCGCTTAGCCCCAAATATTTTCATCAATATTATTATTATTATTATTATTATTATTATTATTATTATTATTATTATTATTATTATTATATATACAGTAGTTATTGATACAATAATAGGCTAATAGTAATGAATTATGTAAAATGTTATTGAAGCAAGGAAAACAAGAGTTTATATTGTAAAAGGCATTGAAAATATTCCGTTAGGTGGTAGAGGAATGTGACCAATGCAGAATTGCGGAAAACCGATGTTCTTGGAACAAATCTTACTCATAGTGTGCCTCAATTTGTCACTGATCTCTCGAGATTTGTCAGGGGACGAACACTGGTCCAACGGCAGAGTCCCTCACGGGGTTGGAACCACTTTGAACCCGCGGGCCGCTAATTCTGGAACGAGGGAATCAGCGTCTTGGTGCCGCGCTGCGTGTATAATAAAATGTTTTGGAGCGGGCGCTGAAAAACACCACCTGTTGCGCGCATCGCTATCAATTTCCCCCCCCTCCTCCGCTTCCCCGCAGCCGAACGAAGGAAGACTTGATACAGCCGAGAATATTTACGATTTGCATAAGGCGTGTTTCCTGCGGCAATGGCGGATCAGTAGCCATTTATAAGCCGGAAGTGGCGTAGTTTTCATTGCAGATTTATTACTGACAAAACCCGGGAGGCACTTCCCATTTGTAACGGCCTTTTATCAACGTGGGATTTCGGGAGAGAAAAGGTTTGGTTAGTTATTACCTTAGATTATGTAGCGGAGATGTACACGACTTTCTCTCTCTCTCTTTGGCTCCCACATTTCATTCCCTGCAACAATTCAAAGAACAGAAAATTCGATTTAAGTGGAAGATTTTAAATAATAGGCCTACTGATATTTTTATCTATTTTGAATCTTGCGTACACTACTTTTAACACTTGAATATAAGTAATTAATTAACTAGCGGACTTACTCGTGTTAATTATGTAAGTCTGTGTGGCTTACAGCTGTTTCGGTGCTTCATCACACCATCCTCAGAGCCTACTAGATCTCGGCGTCATCTCAAACTTCTCTGCCTGTTATGTGGATGCGTTTGATTGTTGAAAGGTATTGAAAAGTGGAGTCAAATAATGTGTTACTTACAAATGGCTTTTAAGGAACCCGAAGGTTCATTGCCGCCCTCACATAAGCCCGCCAGCGGTACCTATCCTGTGCAAGATTAATCCAGTCTCTATCATCATACCCCACCTCCCTCAAATCCATTTTAATATTATCCTCCCATCTACGTCTCGGCCTCCCTAAAGGTCTTTTTCCCTCCGGTCTCCCAACTAACACTCTATATGCATTTCTGGATTCGCCCATACGTGCTAAATGCCCTGCCCATCTCAAACGTCTGGATTTAATGTTCCTAATTATGTCAGGTGAAGAATACAATGCGTGCAGTTCTGTGTTGTGTAACTTTCTCCATTCTCCTGTAACTTCATCCCGCTTAGCCCCAAATATTTTCCTAAGCACCTTATTCTCAAACACCCTGAACCTATGTTCCTCTCTCTCAGAGTGAGAGTCCAAGTTTCACAACCATACAGAAGAACCGATAATATAACTGTTTTATAAATTCTAACTTTCAGATTTTTGACAGCAGACTAGATGATAAAAGCTTCTCAACCGAATAATAACAGGCATTTCCCATATTTATTCTGCGTTTAATTTCCTCCCGAGTGTCATTTATATTTGTTACTGTTGCTCCAAGATATTTGAATTTTTCCACCTCTTCGAAGGATAAATCTCCAATTTTTATATTTCCATTTCGTACAATATTCTGGTCACGAGACATAATCATATACTTTGTCTTTTCGGGATTTACTTCCAAACCGATCGCTCTACTTGCTTCAAATAAAATTTCCGTGTTTTCCTAATCGTTTGTGTATTTGATAAATAATATATTCACTAAAATCATCCGCATAGAATTTGAAGGGGTGTGTTTTACCCGTTTGTAATTTCAAACCCTGCCTGTTATTTGAACTTTACATATCTACATCTAGCATATTCACCATACGCGAACTTAAGAAATCATTACGATACTAACATCTCCTTGCTTCAGCCAGTGAAAAAAAAAACGCATCAGATAGAAACTAAAAACACAACAAACAAAAACACTCAGAACACGAATTTTCACAACACAACAAACATTTTAATTAATCGAACTAGTTTCTTGAATACCAAATTCAATAAGAACATCAAATATAATACTTCCTCTTAACCGAGTCAAATGCCTTTTTGAAATCAGAATCAATTTTATGTACTGTACCCTTTTGACTCCACTTTTTTCACCTTTATCAATCAAATACAAAAAGGCAGAGAAGTCAATAGTCGATCTATTAGGCTCTGAAAAAGCACCGAAACAGATGATCCCCAAATTTAATAATTCTGCCGTTTAATTTCCTCCCGAGTGTCATTTATATTTTCGTTAATCTGTTGCTCCAAGATATTTGAATTTTTCCACCTCTTCGAAGGATAAATCTCCAATTTTTATATTTCCATTTCGTACAATATTCTGGTCACGAGACATAATCATATACTTTGTCTTTTCGGGATTTACTTCCAAACCGATCGCTCTACTTGCTTCAAGTAAAATTTCCGTGTTTTCCCTAATCGTTTGTGTATAATGATAAATAATGTGTGTGTACTAAAATTGGTCTGTGTGTTGAGAATTTGTTCCGGGTGTGTTTTAGTGTGTTTGTATATTTCGTATTGTTCTAGTGTGTTGAGGTTTTGGTTCTTCTACATATCTACATCTAGCACACATCACTCATCATACCGAACTTGAAGAAATCATTACACATACTAACGAAATAATATCGTACATCAGCCATAAAAAAAAAGAAACGACACAATACCAAGATAGCAAAACTAAAAACACAACAAACAAAAACACACAAATCAGAACACAAATTCCACCCAAAAATACACAACACAACAAACATAAGTTAACCTTCAACCGTAACGAAACCACCCAAGAACCAAAAACTCAACACACTAGAACAATACGAAATATACAAACACACTAAAACACACCCCGATCAAATTCTCAACACACAGATCAATTTTAGTACACACACACTATTTGACTCCACTTTTCAACACCTTTCAACAATCAAACGCACCCACATAACAGGCAGAGAAGTTCGAGATGACGCCGAGATCTAGTAGGCTCTGAGGATGGTGTGATGAAGCACCGAAACAGCTGTAGCCGCACAAACTTACATAATTAAGACGAGTAAGTCCGCTAGTTAATCAATTACTGATATTTTTATATTTTCGCAATCTTAATCTGTGTCTATCTGAAGTAGTCAACTGGTCAAAGATGTAAACGCATTCTTGTTTCTGACTCATATCACTAGAGAGCGGAATTTAGACAAAAACCTGTTTTTTTTTCCTTGTTACATACAGGCTTGAGATTTAATATTTACATTTTTCATGGAAATATAGGCATAAATAAAGGGGTTTTATAGTGCCTAAAAATGCCTATTTCGACATTAGTGCCTATTTTTAAGTTTTTTTTTTAATTTTTGCATAATTTTTCGTAACTGTTTACTGTTTTTTCAAATACTCTATAACAATAAAAAATTAACAGTCCTACAACTGATTTAAAACTTCGGTATACTTTTCTAATTTATTACACCCTATTATTACTTTCCCCTATTGTTTCGAATCATGGTTATTGACGTCCGATAATCAGAAGTGATCCGAATATATTTTGTGATTTTTGTACATAATATATTCTATCCCTCTAATTTTAAACGTTTGTCTAGAACTGTTGAGAGCGTTTTTAGTTAATGCTCACATTTTGCTTATGATATCGTTTGTGTTTTGTTTTTTGAAGAAGTTTAGGTAAGGACGCAAATAGCGATAGCTGACGCACCCTTTTAAACCTCATTAACTAAAGTCTGTCTGCGTTTGTTTACCTATATGAGCATGGCACACCTAGAAGACAAAAGCAAATAACTAGTGCCGGTAGTAGTAGTAGTAGTCGTCATCGTCATCGTCATCATAATCATCATCAGCATCGTCGACCTGGTTGACACGTTGGTATAGCGCTGGCCTTCTATGCCCAAGGTTGCGGGTTCGATCCCGGGCCAGGTCGATGGCATTTAAGTGTGCTTAAATGCGACAGCCTCATGTCAGTAGATTTACTGGCATGTAAAAGAACTCCTGCGGGACAAAATTCCGGCACATCCGGCGACGCTGATATAACCTCTGCAGTTGCGAGCGTCGTTAAATAAAACATAACATTTTAACATTTCATCAGCATCATCTTGTAATAGAAAAGTACTATTCTACTGGTGTTTACATGACTACTCCCAATCTCAATCTTTTGAAAATCTGAAGAAAGATCTATCATATTTTGCTAGGCATAGTTTTTACACAACAAAGTACAAACATTTCCACATTTAACTGACATTGTGTAGGCTACAACTATAATGAGAATAATCCTTAGGACATCATGTGTTTTTTTTTTTATAAGAA
This sequence comes from Periplaneta americana, assembly GCA_025594305.2. Classification (NCBI taxonomy): domain Eukaryota; kingdom Metazoa; phylum Arthropoda; class Insecta; order Blattodea; family Blattidae; genus Periplaneta; species Periplaneta americana. The sequence goes on along the minus strand of JAJSOF020000036.1, from coordinate 10,356,633 downwards.
TAAAGCTCATATCACAGTTCAACGCGCTATTCGTCACGTCATGCTCGCTGCCTACAATCCCTGCCGCTAGATAGCACTGGCGAGTCATTCGCCACTTTTACCGTGAACTTTCCGGTATTATCATTGTAGAGTATTTGGTTTTTCTTAACATCCTGTACCGTTTACATTCCAAGACGGATAACAACAACTCCTTCCTATCAGTGAACAACACAATAGAGAAATCCTCCTGGCCACCCCTTCTCATTCTTACAATCTTTCAATCCTAAAATTTCAACTTTCAGTCGGCCTGTGTAGCGTAGCCAATATAGCGCTGGCCTTCTGAGCTCCAGGTTGCGAGTTCGATTCCGGCCAGGTTAACGGCATTTAAGTGCGCTTAAATGCGACGGGCTCATGTCAGTAGATTTACTGGCATAAAAAAGAACTCCTGCGGGACAATTATTATTATTATTATTATTATTATTATTATTATTATTATTATTTCATAGTCGCCAGAAACTATTCGTTATTTCCAGACATATCTTATGTTCTTCTGCATATCAGAGAAATGAGCATGGACCACTTAATAGAAAGAACGAAATATTTTTCGTGCATTTTGTCGGCTCCGGAAATCAGAATATTTCTTTCTGCAGTTTGATAACATACAATAACAGTGTTTCGTAAAGCCAATTCAAGTTTATGCCTTTTTAGTAAACGAGCAATTACCCTTCATATTATGTTCTTTTGTTAGCAGGAGTTTGGTAACCATAGAAATTAATTTCGTATTGTGCACCAGGAGGAAAATTAAAGTGTGATTCTGCCATGTCATACTGGAGTCTCGGGTTCGTGCTCAGTGATCTGAGTAAAGATTTTTGGAATACTTTATTCCCTTTTGTCACTCTCGTTTCAGAATTCTTTCGTTGGCAATATCTGGCCAAGTATTAAAAACGTCAATAGTCCATATTTGTTCTCTTGTATGTTTTCATAGCCTACATTAAATCGAGCCAACTCCAAAGATACCAGGAATCCTAGTAATGTATTGTTAAGCTGCAAAATATATCCTACTTAACTTACATGTGATAGTTTACAACCTGGTTTTATGCTTTGTTGCAATTTCAGCGCTTTGTCCAAAAAATTAAAAAATGTTTTTGCAAGTCCTGTGTTATTCTGAATGCGAATAAGTGTGGAATTGAGGAATTCACCTCTGCAAGATTGCGAAACATGAACCAATGACCAACAAGCCTGGCTGTATTAAGGACCTCATTGCATGTTGAGGCTATGTCACTTGAAATTAGACACAGGTATGGTGGATGTCCTATTCAAGGACTGCGATGTTCATTCAATTTATAGACAGATGAACTGTGATACCATAGCAACCAGAGTGCTGCATTGGAGTTAAATCGCTCGCTTGAACTCGGTCGAGTGTCGCACGCTCGAGTGAGATACGATCGGTCGTGATACGCTCGTAATAAATAGTAGCACAGTACAAGGTCATCTCACCGACATGTCTTATCTTGTATGGAAGGCGACAGATAAGATACACGTATGTTTTGCTCACACGGTAAAAATAAGGCTTTATTTTCTGCGTTTATGGCAAACGTTTAATGGAACAGTCAATGGAACGTACCAAAACAGGAACATGAAGTTATAAATAAAATAGTATGAAAAACTTCGATATACAGTTATTATTGCTAATTAATAATTATCCATATTTGATTTACCACATTATATAATAGGATAGGTCCATACATAGTGTTCCGCCTATATCCTGCGACAATGTAGAAACGTTTTACAAAATATTATTGATATAGCAGTAGATTAATAACAATATTAGTACAGAGATAACGTCACAGAAAATATAATAAAAGAATAATCATCCTGCACAACTGTTACAGACGCAAAGATTGATACACAAATTATTAGATCATTATTATTATTATTATTATTATTATTATTATTATTATTATTATTATTATTACTAGAAAACTTGATACAGTTCTTGCATTATCTTGATTGTTTTCTCCGTTTATAATAATTACATTTACATCCAGTAACATCTATCAGATGTGGCAAAAACAAAATCACTCCTGTGTGGGGGGGGGTGGGGGAAACATTTACCTACAACATTTATATTACATTTTAAAGCAAGTTTTGTAGTTGTACTATGGAGAGGTTAGTTAAACACTGCAAAGTTTTGAAATGATAAACATCTATGATGTTACTACACAGTTCATCACTGTAACAAGAACGAATGTCTTAACGCTCGGCTTATACAGTTCGAGGATTTATCGCTCGTGACAATTTTATCCATCATGCATGTGCGCTATCTATCGGATTATGCTATGAACTACTTGGCGCTCGAGCGAAAACATCCGATGCAGACCTCTGATAGCAACGTTTCAACTTCATCGGCTTTTTGTTTATTCAACTTTTTCGCTGTTGTCTAAAAGTAAAGATTGAGATGAATTCGATGAACTGATGCGTAATAGTTTCATTGCATCAAAACTAATGCGTAAAATAGAAGGAACTTGTTGTGTTTATGTGTGTAGAGTGCACTTTGCAGCTTGTATATAATCTATAGAATCGTTCACTTATTTCCACTAATAAAAATACAAATGACTTTTTTTTATTCAGTACAGGAATGTATCAACATATTATTCGTTTTAAACGACTGAGTAAACATATTTCAATGCGTTATATAGTAGGCTCGAAGTGATCGTCTTCAGCGGAATTTATCGATAGCCTTTCATTCAAGCAAGACTAATTAATACAATCGATTCTTTCGGCCATTAAAAGTGACTTAATTCACTGTACAAGCCATTCTCGTTTGTGTTTTGTAAGGATGTCTGTATCAAATTGATTGCAAGAGAGATGTCGTCATTTGTTTCGGATGCAGCAATTAAATCGATAGTCATTTATTTATAGACGTCGTGTATGCGCGCTGAATTTTTAATACAGGAAGAATTGCATGCATTCGAGCATCTCACTGGCAGAACGGTGTAAGTGACTGTTGATTTCAGCGGACTAGTAAAACGAGATTTGTTGTCTGAATAAGAATTTATTTTCAAGGCATGTTTATGGGCAATGTGGATTGATGATGTTGCAAAGTTGAGATAATAGTCTGCATAAATTTTTCTCTCGTTACACATTTCAAATAGATTGAAGTAGTTATTGTATATGTGATTTCTTTTACCCTTAACATCGTTTTGCTGTCTTCGGAATTCTCGTTCCAGATCATATTTACACAAGCGGAAATCTGTGGCATTATCTGGACTGTTTCTCAAACAGTAGCTCGCAAATCCTTCAAGTATACTTTTTTATTTATTTATTTTTTATTTATTTATTTATTTATTTATTTATTTATTTATTTATTTATTTATTTATTTATTTATTTATTTGTTTGTTTGTTTGTTTGTTTGTTTATTTGTTTATTTATTTATTTATTTATTTATTTATTTATTTATTTATTTATTTATTCCTTCGTTCGTTCATTTATTTATTTATTTATCTGTTTATTTATTTATTCATTCATTCATTTTCATTCATTTATTTATTTATTTATTTATTTAAACTCTATTTCGCGATTTGTCGCGATTGTTTTATCCGCGTATTATTAATCAGAATCAATTAATTCGTAAAGATTAGTAAAAATTTATTGTATATCAATTATGTCGTGATTTTCGCCATCTCCATAAATACCCGGCCCTGATAATACCTTATGTTAGGAACACACCTCTAATGTATTATTAGCGTATATTTTAAATTTCCAAGAGTTCACTTATATCTGTCTTTTTCCGATATTTTCACACTTTATTAAATTTAACAACGCTTGAATATCTGTATAATGCTTCCTTACGCTTTTAAAATTCATAAAAGGTATTCACTGTAGCCTGCATAATGCTGTTACCATTGGTTACCTGACACATGAACTTCAATCAAAACATCTATCTTCCAGTTCGTTATATAATCGCTGCAAGTTATTATATAAACACTATGGATCATGAATAAATTTGACGCAGATGCACTATTCAATGGTTGCTGGATCCTCGATTGTAGTACAAAACGCTGCCACATTGTTATTAGGCGTTTCCCTAAATGAGATCATCGTCGGGATAGTCTGCAGATCCCACACCCTGGTCTTCAGCCCACAGAGGCCGGGACTTATACAGGGTGGGTCAAGAAAGATTGCACGGCGTAACAATGTGCTAGTGTCACATCCGCCAACAAGGGAGGTAGATGGTTATGTGCTAATGTAATTGTATTCGTACACTGGTGGTTTCCGTCTAGAACAAACATTTACAGTCTAAACACCCCACTTAAAAACCATTATTACCATTATATCTACCTAACTTGGATGTCTCCGATGTTTGAATCGTTACTTCGCATGTCAGTTGTTATATTTAAAGTTTGTAGGTTGAGATCTGGCCGAGGGAAATGAATTTTTAGAGGTATTTAAATTAATATGACTTACTTCTGAATGACTGAGAAGCTTTTATCATCTAGCCTGCTGTCAAAAAATCTGAAAGTTAGGATTTATAAAACAGTTATATTACGGTTGTTCTTTATGGTTGTGAAATTTGGACTCTCACTTTGAGAGAGGAACATAGGTTAAGGATGTTTGAGAATAAGGTGCTTAGGAAAATATTTGGGGCTGAAAGGGATGAAATTACAGGAGATTGGAGAAAGTTACACAACACAGAACTGCACGCATTGTATTCTTCACCTGACATAATTAGGAACATTAAATCCAGACGTTTGAGATGGGCAGGACATGTAGCACGTATGGGCGAATCCAGAAATGCATATAGAGTGTTAGTTGGGAGGCCGGAGGGAAAAAGACCTTTGGAGAGGCCGAGACGTAGATGGGAAGATAATATTAAAATGGATTTGAGGGAGGTGGGATATGATGATAGAGACTGGATTGATCTTGCTCAGGATAGGGACCTATGGCGGGCTTATGTGAGGGCGGCAATGAACATCCGGGTTCCTTAAAAGCCAGTAAGTAAGTAAGTTCTTCTGAATGACAGAAACCTAGGGGTTTTGTAACGTACAATTTTTTATCATGTTAGAACACTGTTCCTGAAAAAGACTTCAAAGTTGACCTATTATTTCTCGTATATGTGGAATTTAACTATAGCAATCACCATTACATTTTGTCACTGCCCCTTCTCAGAAATGGAATTTTTCATATTGTTGTGTTAGTTGAGTTCAAGAAATTCTTACTCGATCATGTCTGTAATACCTCGGATAACCACTCAAAAGTTATAGTAATATTTCCTGTAGATAATAGGGAGTTAAATACAGGGTGAGTCAAGAGGAAAGGTACATGGTTTGAGGGGTGGTAATATTGGTGATTCAAACAAAAAAGTTTATATGAATATATGTCCTGTTCTAATGGTTTCGTAGAAAACTAATGGAAACAATGAGAAACGGGAAAAGTGCAGGCGATAGTAAATTAAAACATTGTTACCTTATATTCTGTTTAATTGTGTGGTTTTCTTTAAAAAGTTCACCGTCAACTTCAATGCACTTTACAGCTCTTGTAGACAGCTGCTGTGTTGCTGATCTGAGCTGATTCGAACATCCCTTTACTTGAGCACAAGCATGTAAAATGCGAGTTAGAAGTTCCTCCCTTGTTTCCATTTTGCGCTTGTAGACTTCGCTCTTAAGCCAACCCCACACACAGTAATCTAATAGAGTAAAGTCGGGTGACCTTGGTGGCCAAGAAATGACTCCACCGCGACCGATCCAACGCCCATTGCACATGGAAATAGCCAATAAAGACAATACTGCAACCTAATAAAGTTTTGGTTGCGTCCGCATGTGAGTTCTGATGAAGGACATGAGACTGATATCGTGATTTTCAAACACCTGTATGTCAGATACAGGTTATATGTTCATATAAACTTTTTTGTTCAAAATCACCAATATTATCACCCCTCACATCATGTAACTTTTCTCCTCACTCACCCTGTATAAGGGACCGATACTTTTTCCAGTCCCTCGGCACTATAGTCTGGCAAGTAAATCGCAAGCTCTCGAGGATAACGTTCTTGACATCTCATGGCGCTACAGTCTGGTAAGTGAACTTTCGCAACAACTCAAAAGGTTCAAAATTTATCTACCTCTCCACCTTGAGTTGAGGGGCTGAAGAGCAAAGATTCTTCCTTGTTAGAAAGTTAAACTCTGACACGTCGAGCGCCGTCTAAGTGCCTAAAAGTGAGAAATTTTCGTAACTGAAAATATCCATGATCTCTTTCTGTGTTGTTTGTTGGCCTGGGTAGCATAGTCGGTATAGCGCTGGCTTTCTGTGCTCGAGGTTGCGGATTCGATCCCGGCCCAGGTCGATGACATTTAAGTGTGTTTAAATGCGACAGTCTCATGTCAGTAGATTTACTGGCATATTAAAGAACTCCTGCGGGACAAAATTTCGGGACATCGGCGACGCTGATATAACCTCTGCAGTTGCAAGCGTCGTTAAATAAACCATAATGTAAATTTTCTTTCTGTGTTTGTGACTGTCACTTGTTGAAATGAATCTCTGTTTGTGAAAGCTGTAACCTAGGCTACGTGAACTGAATCGACGCTTTTGTTTTGTTTTAGGACAACGTATCCACACCTGAGCCCGATGTGACAGATGACGATCACTTTCCAGGTAAGAATATTAAATACTCAAGTCCAAAAGATGAAGGGCTCTATCTGGTTATTGTTACATCACCCTCTATCAGGAACGTAAATGTACGACACAGGACTCACAGCTTTACTTCACTCTTGTAAGAAGCAGTGTTAAGGATTTTATCGCTCTTTAAAATCCATTGCAATTGGTCGGGTTTGAACACGCGAACCTCGAATCTAATGGCTAGTGTGATAGGCGTCTAGCCACCCGGGACAACGGCGAATGTTAGAGAAATAGTGGAATGATAGCTGAAGAAAGGGGAGAACTTCTGGGCAGCTGATCTCTCAGAGGATTTTCAGAATGGATACTCACTGCATTACTTTAAATGTCATCTGATATCTCCGGAATTTGTCGCTGTCAACTATAAATTCTTGGAACTTCACCGTTATATTACACAAACCATTATTTGCACATGTTAATTACACCATATTCTTTATTTATGTTGAACGTAGGTTATTGCTGCTTTCGTTCTCAGAAAATAGTGTTTGATTTTGAAACAGAATGTACAGGTTCTCAGAATTTCAAAGTATTTTGTAACACAATTGCGGAATTCTATTTTCGACTGTAATAGTATTTCAACCCCTTACAGGACATCCGGTTGTCGTAGACAGCCCTGGGCCATACACGCAGACATTTTGTCCAAGTATGAAGAAGGCGAGAAAATACCAAACTGTCGGTTTCGACATCACATACCTGTTTAAACGAGGTCGTTTAATTTTGGAACGCGTAGCCTTAAGTTAATTATAATTTTATAGCCTTTCCCTGTGCTACACTGACTAGAATTACATTAGGTTAAATATTGTTTCATACGAGAAATGCAGAATTTACCTTTCATACTACAGGCATGGATAAATATATAATAGGATGCGAAACTTACTGAGTTTCCCGTAACACATGCTAGAGGCGCTAATGTAGAAATTGATCTTTTTGCCACCTGTTGGGCGTAGTCGAACTTATTACATATAGCAGCGCACCAAGTGCCGAAAATAAAAGCTAATTACTCCATGCATTTAGCAGCGCACCTGGTGACGAAAATGTTAAATTGTGCAGAAAGTATTCCCTCCCACCCTCATCGATATTCAAAACTAACCCAATTTAAAATAAAACATTTACCTTTTTATTCCTCACAGCATATTCCACTGAAAATACTTACCGGAGCCAACAGGAAGATAAAAGAGACGATCTATTTTACACTACCGAATTAAAATATAACCAGACAGAGACAGAAAATAAAGCAAAAGTTTAGATAATTGAAGAGTACACGGGAATAACGATCAAGGTCCATTTTAGAAAGTTTCGAGAAAAACGAATTTTAAAATTTAAGCACTTAATATTTTGTTATGTATGTATTTAATAGAAATTGACGTAGTGGAATGTCAAGAACGATTATTTCTTATTACTAGCTAGACCACATGATAGTACCTCCTTTCCAATATAAGGTAGCATTATTAACTCAATTTCGATTTTTGGTGGACCTTGATCGTTTTTCCCGTGTACCCTTCAATTGGGATTGTATTCGTTGGGTATTTAGGGTAGAGCGCAATGGAAAAGTCTGCAAGAACTACTCAGATAGTTCAATAATTTATTATATTACTATTACTTTACAATACATTCAACAACACTATTTTTACAACGTCCATAAACATCACTGTTTAACATGCACTGCTTATACACACACGTAGTATCACTTTATGTTCACTTATTAGCAAGTTTCTGGCTGTCATCTTGTCTCCTCGAGCAACGTCTCGAACGGGTAAATACAGAACTCTGGATAATGTACCCAACACGTAGTTCTAATGTTCACTAACTGCGACGTTGGGCGCTGATCATCTTATTTGAGCCCCCTGCCGCCAGATGGTGCTGACCGCAGTTTCGCACCCTATTATATTTATCCATGCTACAGGGGACTGAGTGTAAAAGTTTTATTTTCTTTAGTGTTGTCTCAAAGGGAGGTCTGTTTTTACCACAATTTAGTATCGGATCTCGAGCTCAGTCTGTACCTGGACGTTTTTGCTAACATTATTATTATTATTATTATTATTATTATGACGCTGTAAAGACTTTTGAGTCGCGGTCTAAGGCATCCCGCCTACGACTCGCGTTACGGAATGCGCGCTGGTTCGAGTCCTCATGAGGGAAGAAATTTTCTCATGAAATTTCGGCCAGTGTATGGAACCGGTGCCCACCCAGCATCGTGATGCACTTGGGGATCTACGATAGGTAGCGAAATCCGGTTGCGAATACCAGCTATAACGGCTGGGGGGATCATCGTGCTATCCACACGATACCTCCATTCTGGTTGGATGATCGTCCACCTCTGCTTCGGCATGTGGGCGTGAGGCCAGCAGCCGGCTGGTCGGTCTAGGCCCGTCACGGACTGTAGCGCCACGTTAAAAAAAGACCCTTTTGACCCATTCTGGTCACACTCGACACAGAAAGTTCTTCAGGGTCCTGTGCTTCGTTGTCCATTCGGTTGGTATGACGTTTTATTGTGTGCCAGTCTATCTCAGTTCATTCGTCATCCTTGATGATTAATTTTTATTCGTATTTTGTTAATTTTTCAAATACTGTTTTTGTTTTTAATGTGTCCACACCTGTGGAGTAACGGTCAGCGCGTCTGGCCGCGAAACCAGGTGGCCCGGGTTCGATTCCCGGTCGGGGCAAGTTACCTGGTTGAGGTTTTTTCCGGGGTTTTCCCTCAACCCAATATGAGCAAATGCTGGGTATACCTCATTTTATTTCAAGGAGTGCAGTTCGGTGGCTCCTTTGAACACCCACTTACAGATTTATGACTTTCTACACAAACAACTCTGACAGTTCCATCCTGTCCCTTCGTCCCAACATTGCACAGTTGTCACAATCCTGGTGACCTTCGAAATTATGCAGTGAAACTGACGGGATTCTTGAAATTGGGAAAAGATCCGGCAACTTGGATTTGACGGGCACCTGTCAATTCTTCTGAACGAGGGTTGTGATTGGTTACTAACAAGAGAAGACAATATTTCCGTCACAGTAAGGAAGACATTTATTTATGACAATCAATTAGTAGGGGGCTCTGTCGGCAAAGCCTTTTCTATGAAACTGCACTCCATGAAAAAAATAAAGTATAGCTTTCGGTGCTGGACCCCGGACTCATTTCACCGGCATTATCACCTTCATCTCATTCAGACGCTAAATAATCTAAGCTGTTGATAAAGCGTCGTAAAATAACCTACTAAAATTTAAAAAAAAAAATGTTTTTAATGTTACTAACATGCTTTTGATTTATCTCGTAATTCAGTCCTATACCATGCCTTAACACACAAAGCCCGACCTTGTTGATGTTAACCACATAACCGATATGCTTCTCGATATTACACTTCTTAGAACTGGAAAACCCTCTGAAACCTTTGACATTCTGTTGTATCGCATCAAATTACGTGTGATGATATTTCTTTAAACATAGGACCCTAGATATGGAATCTGTAATACGTGGCCTTTGCTTTCTTCTGTTTTCACATTCAGGTGAAACTTGGGAAGTTCTGAATTCCTTTACGTCAAGAAATCGTCCCCTGATGGCGTCACTAGTTCAAGAACATTTATTGTGGAACGAGCATCGATGAGGATTACATAAGTATTTTTACGTGGACAGACGTAGTGACGTCATTTCGTTATTGTCCTTTTAAAATATAAAGGTTAAGGGTCTCTTTTCTCAGTTGTCTTTTATCCATTCTATTTTCGCATTAAATACGTTTAATAAACACAACAAATAGTTTGTAACGAGGTTTCATTGCTCATCTCATCTGTTAATACGACAATTAATGCTAGAAAACTAATGATGTCTTATCATAGTTGTCAGCTGGTAATGATATGTCCACATGAATCAGGGGTTGCAAGAACAGCACGTGTCGCTATTTGTGGCGAAATGAGTTTATTAGAGTTTCATGGACTGTTGATATAGGGCCATCATTCCGTGCAGAAACCATATGTCAGTATAGCCGTCTCACATTTGGAAACCTGTGAAATCCTGGAAGCGCGCAAAAACAACTCGTGTCAAAGACATGTGCCGACACATTGGTTCCGATTCCAGACGGCAGACATCTACGACACAAGGATACAAACATTGATCCCACTGAATGACAAATGTCTCAATTCTGGCGGTGAATATGTTGAAAAATAACCCAACAATTGCTATATCTGTCACAATAAAACTTTCCATGGAATTTTGTTCTCTTTCTGTAAACGGCCCCAGGGAAACTTATTTTTTACGGCCTTCGTAATTGCGCTCGAGTGGTCAAAATTTGTGTCAGCACATATTTTGACATTATTAAAATGATGTAAGAGAAAAGATATTTAAACACATTTTTCAAAATGGTGACCGTTCATTTCGATACAGGCTTCAATTCTAATGTGTGTAATTCCAATTACCTGTTTCGCCCTTCGTACTAGTAACTCATGTTGAAAATAAATCTGTACCTACTCTATAAAAGAGTACCTTACGTACTGTAAATTCAATCTTCACTTCTGCCCGATCCGAAAAGATAAAATTACTCAGACATGCTATCTACTGTCCGTCCAAGTGGTTTTGTGACAGGGTTGTAGAAAGTGGGGAAATCACGTGACAGTTAATTACTTAACGAAGCCCTTTTATTTAAGTTATTTTAAACATTTGTATAATATTACGTAGACGTACAATTCCTAACAGAAATTAATGTTTTTAGAAAAGAGCTAAGACAGCCCAGCCACTAGCCTTTACAGAGGGGCGAGCAGAAGCGAGTGGGGGAAACCGGAATGCGGCGTAGGCAAACGGACGACAGTACCTGTGCGAAAATATGATTCAATATTGAAAGCTTTTCGTCACTGGAAAACGCGAACGTATTTCTTGAACGTACTATACTCTCTACAGTACTGTTTACTTTGACTGCATACGCGGCCTTGGTTCTGTGTAGAGGAATGTTGGAAGTTTACTAGTAGAGGGGGTGGGAGTGAAATACATTAAAAAACTCAGGTACAATAAAAACTGAAGTAAAAATAAAACTATGTCCCTGTATTAACCTGTGAGTTTATTTGCCAATCGGGAGTTCCTTTGACACTGATGCGGCCGCTAAACTTTTATAAAGGCTGGTTCACAATAAACCGGAAACGAGAATCGGAACGAAAACGATTTATATTAATATAAATCATATATATATATATATATATATATATATATATATATATATATATATATATATATATATACCTCTATTTTTCAACAATAATGCTGTATAATCATAGATAATCTGTATTATATATATAAATTAATTATTATAATATAAATAAACCTGATAAAAGATTTGTAATTACAGTTGCTCCCCAGAATGATATTTGTCCTCATGGGAGAACATAACCTATGTAAAATTGTTAAAATGTGTACATTTAAATGTGAGCATTCACAATTAACTAAAAGCTTGCCGGAGCCCGGATCGGGAACGGAGAGTTGGCCAAGTTTCAACTTTGGCGTTCACGTTTCCGATCACAGCCCACTAGATTCATTCTATTGCCATCTAAAAGCTATTTTGTCGTCGTATATTTTGTAGCAAGAAGACTGTGACATAACCTATGCATTATTTTATTCTGTGCTGTGCATCATGGAGCAAGTTTTAGTTGATGAGATTCTAATATTGAGTGTTGAGGAAAATCCTCACGTTTACGATAAGCCCTCGTATAAAGATGAGAAAATGAAGGAGAATACGTGGCTTTTAATAGCTGCATCTTTGAACACCGATCGTAAGTGAATCATATTTTATTAGGATAAACTCCAGAACATGGACTGCACCCTTTCCCTCTTACTTCAAAATTCCAATCTTGTGCACACAAAATAAATTATTGGCACTGAAAAGTGCTTTTTCGTAAATATAATGCTGCGCATTCGACAAACGCAGACAAATTTGCTCTTTTTAGTATTTTAAGACATAATTTAGTAGGCGCAATCCGTGTTCTAAAATTTTCCCTTTTATTACTGTATTGGTTGTATTACACACTACATATTCATGCTTCAATTCAATAACTACTGTTGTGTTCATTTTTGTTCTATTACAAATGTTTCTTCTCTAATTATTTTACGTTATGATAGACTTAAAATATTTTTTATTTTGTTGGGTTATTTTACGACGCTGTATCAACATCTAGGTTATTTAGCGTCTGAATGAAATGAAGGTGATAATGCTGGTGAAATGAGACCGGGGTCCAGCACCGAAAGTTACCCAGCATTTGCTAGTATTGGGTTGAGGGAAACCCAAAAAACCTCAACCAGGTAACTTGTCCCGACCGGGATTCGAACCCGGGCCACCTGGTTTCGTGGCCAGACGCGCTGACCGTTATTCCACAGGTGTGGACTTAAAATAGGTTGTGATAATAAAGATGCATGGGCATATTTATAGTACTGTACCTAATGAAATGTTTCAGTTGAAATTTCGAAGTTGGTTAACCTGTGTTTATATTGGCTGCCTTGTACTCATGAGAGAACGCCATTGGTCAATTATACACAACATCAGATTACGTAATATCGACTTGACATATCGTTATTGACATGCATATCGATATGCATAGTCGTCTACGTTCTCGGTTTATTTTTTTTTTTTCGGTGTTGGTAACTCTATAGCATCTATTAGATGCTTTATGGTTGTGCTAACAGATGGAGTTACTTGTCAACAATGTGACGCTGAAACGTGTGTTCAGGTTACTGCCCAGCGACAGTCCTGATGTATTTTTGTATTTGTGATGATTGGTTAATTAATATTAACCCGGCACACTCACAATCACACTCACATTCATACAAATTTCCAGACTCTAGACACCCAGGGAATTCTTCGTCTAACGGTTTATTGTGAATAAAAAATTTTCATATTCACGTCCTCTGCTTCTCGTTTTCATTCTGGTTCTCGTTCCCGGTTTAGTGTGAACCAGGCTTAAGATTTGAACCTGTCGCAACGTGATACGATACGACATGATGTGGTTTACGTGTTTGAATAGCTAATTCATGTGTCATTTAGAAAAGTTTTTGCTTATTTCCGTAATGGGCTTGTTTCTCGTGCTGTAATTTCAGTAACTAGCGTTGCCGTAACAAAACGCACAATTCCGTCGGCCTCAGGAGATGTACTGCAAGCGAAGGATTTTTCGACAAGGTCGACGGGTGGTTGCGTAGCACTGCATTGTGCAGCCGGTACAGTTTCTTGACGTTCCGCGTCCTAATTGAAACTCAGCAGGGGCCAGGCGCTCGATCACTTCTCTGTGCCCGGAGTCTTTCTTCCGCCAGCGCTTACGTAACTGCCAGACGACTAATCATCCATGGAACACTTGGCTTAGCTTAGGCGAACGAGTACAGCAGAGGCTCGTGTAAACACAGCGTGGTGAGTTGCAGAACGGATGGCGAATATTTGACTGTTTTAAATAATTAATTGCCTTCTGGTGCAGTGTTAGGGAATGTGACTGGAACCCATGTGAACAGGTTCGATTTCAGCCAAGGATCTGCCACAGATCATCATCATCATCATCATCATTAGGGCTAGGATTTTGATGAAATTGCATCTTTTTTTCTAGTAAGCCAGAAAGATAGCTGCTTTAGTATTTATATGTTATGTGATAAACTGAGCGTTTTAAGACATATTTGTTAGGGCATTTTTTTTGTTGCATTTTTTGCTTTTTTCAACTCATCTTTTGTTTTATTCGGTCATTTTTTAGGCATTTTCCTTTAATTTTGGTCATAAATCGCCATTATTAATGTAAAATAATGTTCATTTCCTTTGATATTTTCTTTACATATTTTGTCCATTAATACTCATTATTTTGTATAATATTTTAATCTTTTTCTACACAAATACAGTATTGTCATTTTAACGTATACTGTTTTCGCTGTAAGAAAAATCCTAATGTAAACACAAGCACGTGGCTGTCATACCCGTGATTGGCTCCCAGTCGAAACACTCACATGACGCAGGAAAATATAGTCCGTATTTGGAAACTATCATCTTGTATTATTTGAAAATAAAAAATTGAATTCTAGTTGTTAAATACAATGAAACATATAACTTCACTCATATGTAAAACGCTATGTAAAAGAAAAACTACTTTTATATTTTGTTATGTACTATGAACGCGGATGAATACAAACAGTAATACCGAGGTAGTCTGTTTTTGTAACAAGATGGCGTCACTTGAGCTCGTAGATGTTTACGTAAGCACGTGGTACTGAAGTATGGCTTCTGCATCCTCGGTGTGTGTGGTTATTAAACATAAGAGTGGAAACCCTCTCAAAAGCGGAGAAAAACAAATAGTCTTAAATGTATGTAATAAGTTAAATCAGTTTTAATTACAGTAATTATAAAGTAAATGTTTCCTAAGCAAATGAAAGTAGCCTATAATAGTGAGGTTAGGTCTACGTGACGAGTAACGGGAAATGTTTAACATGAAACAAAATGTACAACAGTAGGCGGGAACATTTACTGAGAATCTATGGCGCCAAACAGCGGCCAATGAAGCCTCACTTCAGTCACGTGCTATTGTTTATATTAGGATTTTTCTTACAGCGAAAAGATTATAGTACACCCCATGTAATGGATCAGTCCAACCACCCCTTGAATATAGACTCCTCTATCTATACCTGCTAATTTCGGATAAGAGTGGCCTTGTGGTAGACTACATGGAAACTAAAAGTAAAGTAAATCCATGGTGCTACAGCCCATGAAGGGCCAAGACCGACTAGCTGACTGCTGACCTCACGTCCACATGCCGACGCAGAGGTGAACGATCATACATGGAAACTACATCAGGTAAAATAATTAATTAAAGTGTACTACTTAGAAAAAAATATGTAGAATTTAATTTAATTACTAGTCTAAATATTAAGTAGTACAAAACCTCTTTTCCTACTAAGCCAATTATGTAACACCAATTTTTAGAGCATTTTACGTGCATTTTTGAAAGATTTTTAGGTTATAAATGCATTGTTTTAGGACATTTTTTTCATGATTTATAGGTAATCAAAATCCTAGCCCTAATCATCATCATCATACTTAAAGAATTGAGAGCCACCTATGTTGAGCGGTAGTGCATTTGTCAACTGATAAATAGCCACGTTCAATTAGTAGGCTAGCGGTGTCAAAGAGGACGGAAGCTTTGTAGTTTCAATAATTTTAATTATGTCGCGCTGACCATTGTCGTCAAGTCTTTTGAAGGCCGCTCCAATACTTCACGCGGAGTGTATATATAAACCAGAGTTGCAAATTTTAGCAGTGTGTCTTGTTCCATGTTATATTAATATATAGCAGCAACAAACAAGACGTGACAATGTCGCATTTTCATTTTATTATCGGTGCATGCAATAAAGACCTACAAATCTTAAAAGGAATGCCGCTGCCTAATAATTAAACGAGGCTACTATACTATCCTGCCTTCGAACATGTGTTCGACTCCAGCTTGGGCTGGTTATCAGAGCCTATATCTTAAAACCGCTACTATGACAAGCTGAAATCAGCGAGTGACAAGTTGAGTAAATTTTATATTTCAATTGTTTTGACAAGCATGCCAAGTGGCTCAATTGTTGACGAAGTTTGACAAGTAAGATGGCAGATCACAATATATAGCGTGAACCATATTAATATCAGGGGGTTATTCTTTGAGATATTTTTTAAAAAGTTAATATAGTTTTGCTCATTTTTGCTTCCTTTTCGAGATAAAAATTATTTTATATGAAACATTGTGATTGGAATGACCTACCTGCAGCGGTCTTTGAGGGCTGTCCTTCCTTAAGGAGATTCAAGAATAATTTAAAAAGTTGTATATAAAGTGAAAATTAAAATTAAGGTGACATTCAACATTTAATTTTTTTAAGGTGACATGTATTTATCTAGGCTGACGAGTTTACTTCCTTGGTTTGAATTGTAAATTATTTAAAAATAGCGTGTAAGAGGGCCTTAGACTAGAAATGTTTAGTTTAAATGTAGTTCTGTTTATAAGTATGCATAAGGATGTAATTATTTGACTTATTTGAACTGTTGTATCAGTGAAGCGAGGTGAGTCAGTGAAGTTATGGTTTTACAGTGCAGTGAACAGTTCCGATCAGTGATAATTTATAGCGTCAATGAAATGTGTTCTATAGTGTCAGTGAAATGAGTTACAGAGTGTCAGTGAAATGTGTGCTAAAGTGTCAGTGAAATGCGTCATAGTGCCACTACAGGGAATGAGATGAGAGTAAAGTGAAAGACTATTGAAACTTTTGTAGGACCTATACATAATTATGTAGGTTGTATTGTAAAATTAGGTATTTTATTTTATGTTTTATTATTATTGTGTTAAATTGTATTGTGTATTATTATTGTATTGTGTGTAAAATTGTATATGTGTTGTAAAACTGTATTGTGTATGGTAAATTTTATTGTGTATTGGTTATCATTTTATTGTGTATTGTTAATATTGTATATACCACTGCCACCGGGTGCTTGCCCACTTGCAGTGTAAATAAATACATAAATACATACATTTCATAGTGTGTTTTGTGAAAGCCATTGATTTAATTTGAAATATTCTCATCAGCTGATCATCTTATTTGAGCCGTCAGATGGTGCTGACCGCAGTTTCGCATCCTATTATATATTTATCCATGAAGGGGGCCTGAAGAAATTTGGCCTGATCTTCTTCACCTCTGACCTAGCATAGAATGATAGCTTCCTCTTCCGGGGCCGCAGAACTGGGACCTGCACTGTGTGTGAATATGCAATATTATAATCTTCGTAATTAAACGAACCTTGTCATTGATCAGATATGATATTTGGAAGAGTTGGATCGGCAAAGAATCAGATTTGCAGCATCGTTCTGCGGAACTATCTGGACGGAAGCGAAGTGACCCGATACCGCGGCGCTCCGCTCAGGAAGGGGGCGTGAAGAGGGGGGTTGCAGTGCGGACTGTACAGTAATAACAATGCCCGACTCAAGTGAGCGGCAGGTTCCTTCAACCGGAAGCCGAGTGGCCTGACAGGTTGGTCTGTCTGCCGTCAGATCAGTCGAGTCTCGGAGACAAACCTGGACCGAGCGAGACTGGGCGCAATTCACCTGCAGCATGAATAATGGATAAGCACTTCCTCCCTCCCTATCACAGGATGCTCCCACACTGCTGTGGCAGTCCTTCAAAACGTCCCGGAAAATCCGCTTCTTCTCTAAAAATTCTTCCACGTCGGTCAGTTGTCCCGAATTCACATTACAGGATCTCTATGGGTGACATCAGCGATGAGTGCACGAAGAGGAAAAGTAGCCTTACGTTCCAGAAACTGTAATTCACTTTAGTAATGATGTTTTCCTTCAGACATAGAAGAAAAGGGGCACAGACAATCCTCTGATTTAATATGCTTTCATTATCACAATACCATTTTCAGGCGTGGTCTTTCCAAACTCAATAACCACGTTCAATTCCCATCAAGTCCAATGAAATTTGTTGTGGAAAATACGGTATTTTAAACAGGTTTTGTAGTATGCAAATTAAGCTTTCAGGAATAACTCCCTGTAAAGTTAATTTGAATAATTTCGAGGGAAAAATTGTTCCGGGGCCGGGTATCGAACACGGGACCTCTGGTTAAACGTACCAACGCTCTCTCACTGAGCTACCCGGGAACTCTACCCGACACCGATCCAATTTTTTTCCTCTATATCCACAGACCTCAAAGTGGGCTGACAACCGTCAAGCAACCAACATTTGAGTGCACACTAACTCTGTGTGACTTTAAATTGTGGTTTTCTGTTACGTACAGTGACGTGTATTATGCAAATTAAGCTTTCAGGAATAACTCCTGTAAAGTTAATTTGAATAATTTCGAGGAAAAATTGTTCCGGGGCCGGGTATCGAACCCGGGACCTTTGGTTAAACGTACCAACGCTCTCCCATTGAGCTACCCGGGAACTCTACCCGACACCGATCCAATTTTTCCTCTATATCCACAGACCTCAAAGTGGGCTGACAATCGTCAAGCAACCAACATTTGAGTGCACACTAACTCTGTGTGACTTTAAATTGTGGTTTTTCCCTCGAAATTATTCAGGTTTTGCAGTAGTATTTCCATTTCTACCACCATCCCACCACTATTTTGTGGTAAGTTAGATTCAGCTCTCATGGTGCACTTCGGGCAAAATCTATAACGACAAAGAAATCAAATCTTTCGCCACATTGTAAAATCCATAGTATTCGTACATCGCTTCACAGCTAGAATATGGAACATGTCAAAAAATCTTAATAGTACTACAAAGTCTTACAGTCCAGTTGAAATACTGTATATACAGAAGAGTTTTACAATATACTAATACAACACAAGGGGTTACTTAATACAAGACAGAAATATTCATGCAATGTTGTTAAATGTCATAAATCCACCTACAGAATAGAAGATGTGAGAAATTAGGTACTTCTTTAATTTGGTTTTAAATAATCTTATATTTTGAGTTTGATTTTTTGTATCCATAGGGAGGCTGTTAAAAATATTTACTGCCATATAACGCACTCATTTTTGATAGCACGATAGACTTGCCGATGGAGTATGAAAGTTATTTTTTGACGATTGTATTTGTGCTATGAACTGTTGAATTAGTTACAAAGTTTTCACGATTACATACGAGGAAATATACTGTACATGTATTCGTACATTACATTCCATTATATGTATACTTACTTACTCACTGGCATATATACACATACATACATCCATACATACATACTGTACACACATGCATATATACATACACACATACATACATATATACATATACGCATACACCCATACATGCATACATACATACATACATACATACTGTACACACATACATACATACATACATACATACATACATACATACATACATACATACATACATACATACATACATACGTAGAGGGAAAGAGTTATAGTATTTTATACCCTTATTTTATTTTTCCGATCTGCCACGACATACACGATGTCATGTGATCAGCACAGCTCCTGTCATCTATCTGAGGCAACCAAGAATATCACATAGATTGTGAAAACCAACAGTATGATTCCTGAGATGTTGATACAGTGTCGTAAAATAACCCAATAAAAAAATTTTTAAAAATTATTGGCGAAATTTGTAACCAACTAATGTGACTGTGAAGACTGTAGTAGTAATAATAATAATAATAATAATAATAATAATAATAATAATAATAATAATAATAATAATCTGATTGCATTTGATTTTCTTATTTTTCGTTATTCCACTATGCTTTATAGATACGTATAACGTGTTAGAGCTAATCAGTGAAATCGAGAAAAGAAAAAGAAGAAGAAATAGGCCTATCTACTAATGATTGCATTGTGTAATAATCGATCATGATATTCACATGCATAGGCATATTAGTTATTTTTTCCTTACATAACTGTTTCGAAAACTTCTTCCATTTGTATCTCTATCGGAACATATATCGACTTATCTGATTCATCGATGAATATTCATGGAGATGAACTTTCTCACTTGTTAGGTTGATAATTTATCATCACGTTTATGCAAAGCCTTGCCGACTCTCTCGGACTCAGCAGACTGGTTTCGTAACTGGTCTGCGCTGCTCATCCTTCAGTCTGTTCTTGGGAAACCTCCTCGTGGTATTTCTTTTAGTCAATTAAGGCGGTGTTTATGCAGAGAAATACCCACCATCGATCGCTGTACCTGATTAAAATACATATCTGAAACAAATTTGCTGTTCGGTGATTTAAAGCTGCGGTACTTGTTTGTCCAGGCAGGAAGTCAATCATTATGGCGCGTACAAAGAGAAATTGGAGCCCCAAAGTCTTGAACAAGTTCGAGTCACGCCTAGAGATTCGGCAACCTGATTTTTTCCATGGTAGTAAGACCCAAAACACCCTGGCGCTGAGGCCCGGAGTCCTAACTATTGAGCATGTATAAGACTGTCAAATAGAAGGAAAAACTTCTAAACAAATAACTAGTTACAAAATTGCCTAATAAAAGTACCTACGCAAGAAATTTGTTACACAATTTCCAAAGAGAAAAAAAAAACTTATCGACAATTACCTATTTACAAGATTGTTATACAATTTCCAAGAAAAAAAAAACGTTTCAACATGAAAAACTAAATTTAAAAAATCACTAGACAAACTTGCTAAATAAGGGAAAAAAGTTCCAATAAATAAATGAAGGAAAAACTTAAACAAGACAAACTTGCCAAAAAAGTAGAAAAATTGTTTCAGCAAATAACTGTAGACTGTCAAAGGGCTGCCAAATCACTAGTTACAAACTAACAAAAGTAAGACTGACAGATAATTGAATGTATAAGACTGTCAAATGAACAAAAAATCACTAGTTACAAACTTGTATAACAAGACTGCTTTGTTAAATAAGAAAAAAAAAACCGAGTCCCAACAAATAACTGGTTAAATAAATCATGACAAACTTGCAAAAAAGGAAAAATGTTTCAGCAAATAACTAGACTGTCAAAGGGCTGCTAAACAAATCAGTCAACTAACAGTACAGATAAAAAAGCGTCTGAACAAGAAACTAAGAAACTATTAAAATACTGCTAAATAAGAAAAAGAGTCCCAACAAGTAACTGGTTACAAATAGAAAAAGTGTTTCAGCAAATAACTAGCCACAGTGCTGCCAACAGTCAACTAACAGTTAGACTGACAGATTGAAGAAGCGTCTGAACAAGAAACTAAGTATATAACAAGACTGCTAAATAAGAAAAAGAGTCCCAACAAATAACTGATTACAAATAGAAAAAGTATTTCAGTAAATAACTAGCTACAGGGCTGCCATCAGTCAACTAACAATAAGACTGACAGATAGAAGAAGCGTCTGAACAAGAAACTATATAACAATACTGCTAAATAAGAAAAGCGTCTCAACAAATAACTGGTTAAAAGACTGCCAGACAAGAAAAACGTCTTAACAATAAAATATAACAAGTTACAAAACTGCAAGTGGGAAAGACATTGCAATAAACAATTGCAAGACTGCCAAATTTTGTATTATTTTTATCATTGATTGTATTTTTTGTATTTGTGTGTGCTACCTGATAGGATGAAAGAGAAGGCCTTAATCCTGTAAATAGACAAAAGTGTTTCAAATAACTATCCACAGGGCTGCCAACAGTCAATTAACAATAAGATTGACAGACAGGAGAAGCTTCTCAACAATTAGCTAACAACAGAATTTCCGAATATGAAAGCTTGTTAAAAATCATCGTTACAACATTATCGACTAAGAAAAGCGTCTAATCAACCAGGTGCAAGATCGCCAAACACAAATCTTGGAATGAGGGAACTCTCCACTCTGACACACACAGAAACGTTTTCTGTAATAAATCCAAAACCAAAAGATCCGTGTTCGATTTCTGGAAAATATGTCTATATTTATTTCCCTCGCATAGGGACTGGCCGTGTGTACCTGGTAAAATGTTTGGCATGTTGTTATTTTAAGCCGTGGTCTTGCGATATGCTAACCACATACCAAGAAATATATTTGTGGATGTCAAAATGTTAGTTGCAAGTCTAAATGAAGGTGCGCAGTAGCGAAGAGTGTCAATGTCTTGTATATTTATTAACATATGACGATGATGATGGTGATAATAATAATAATAATAATAATAATAATAATAATAATAATAATTTAAAAACTAGTGGCTTGTGCAGCAAATGCTGCAAACTAAGTTCATTAGACGTTCAAATAAACATTTTTCAGATTTATTTTCAGTGAAGAATACCAGACATCCTGAAAGTTATTTGCTTCCATAATATTGAAACATATTCTCTCTTAATGTTTTTTTATGCCAAATACTTTTTCTTGAACCTATACACCTTCAGTTTTTTAGTTTGAACGTGAAAACGCAAGTAACAATGTCAGGACGATCAGTCGGTTTTTCATGTGAGAGTAAAGCAAAACTGTAGCTATTTCAGGTCATTGCGGAATGTAGGTGAGAGTTAAAAAATGTCAGGTTTGCTATGTTTTCGAACAATAGACATAGCGTCTTGGTATAGCTGCTGCATGTTTCGTAAACTACCTTGAAATGTAAAGGGTAAAATCATTTTATCCTGCTAAGAGATCTTGCTGAAATGATCGGGAGAATACAAAATTTTGTAGGCCTCTTATTTTATCAGTAAGTAATACTTTTTGGTCTTTCCTTAGGAACTGTAATTTTTGCGCTCTCTCGAGCCAATACTGAAGAGAATCACGCATATAAATATCTACACCACACCGCCATTAAGTATATGAAAAAGACTCAACCCAACTTGATTAATAACTATAAAAATATTAGATTTTTAATCATGTAAGTTTTATTGTTTTCAGTAACGTATACTATATAGCCGCCACTCAGTAAATTATAGAAATCAAGATCTAATTTAAGATATTCTCTACGTCTACTTATATAACCCCAAAACGTTTCACTTTCATATCATCAGTATAGCATTAATATGTATAATTAATGAAAAATAGTCACATCATGGCATTAACTATAATAATATTTTATTTCTAATGATAATAATGTCATCAAACCACCTCAAGTTTTGTAATTTTTAATATCCAATACACAGCTGTACTTAGAAAATTGCACACCACAGAATCAGACCTGTTAGTTAATTGCACACCACAGAATCAGACCTATAAATAATTTTTAGTAAGTCTTTAGTAAGTTTTTAATAACCAATTTAATTTGAACTCTAAATATGTCAGCATTCTTGCAGATCATGGCCTTCGTGTAATATTGTTTACTGTAGTGTGTGTTTTGTTTTATTCTGAAATGAAATTACTTAGTGACGACAGATGGATTTTAGAAAATAGGAAAATTATGTTGAAAAATTGACATTTCACTGAAAACTACTATTTTTCTGAAAAACTTTGGGTCCCAAGCATCAAAATGAGGGGTCATTTATTAAAATCCGTTCAGCCGTTTTCCCGTAATTTCCATTACCAGTTCAAATTATATATAGATAATAATAATAATAATAATAATAATAATAATAATAATAATAATAATAATCTACTCGTAGATAGCTCTCTTGTAAGAATTATCCGTCCAAGTGTGAAGGAAATTGTGGCACAGGCTGTGGGAACTCCTCCGTCTGCCAGCTACGGCAGTCTACCATAAAGAACACCGTCCGTCTCACTGCAGTTGGATAAAAACAAACGCATGGAGGGTGTTGAGGTGTCCTTCACAAGGGACATTAAACCTCGTCGCCGTCCTGCTCGTTGTTATTCGACAAGGCTTGTCTACACATCACCGCCCTTATCTCTCCAGCCTGGCCATTCGTCTTCATTAATCGTGGGTCAAACGACTCAGCATGTCTCAAGGGCCTGGCCACACGCAGGGCTTTCACGTGCCTTTGCACCATGCCATTCAGCAGAGAGCACAGTTCGTGTTTTTTTTTTTTTTTAACTAATCGTTACTACAAATGACGGGCCCGCACCAAAGTGATCGGAGTTCTATTCCCAGCGAATGCGGAATTTATTGTAGAAACTGATGTGACATGCAGCTTTGGAAGTGACGTTCGTAGGTTTGACTCCTGCCTAGTACATGGATGTCATGCCCTGATTTGTCTTAAGTGGAGGCCTGGCCTCGTGCTGACTCCACGCTACGAGAGTCCTTCCTTGTTTGTCTATATTCGAAAGAATAACAAGACCACGTGCATGTGTTTACATCACATCGACGGTTTACAAGCAGAACACATTAAGGGACGTTTTTTCCAAATGAGTTTAAACTTGGCTTTATTTCATGCTGGTTTAAGCCTGAGTTTAAACTAAAAATCATTTTCCCCATGTTGGTTGAAACTTAACTTCATTAACACTATATTAATATATCTGCGATTTTTCTAGTAAAAACGTTAGTTTCGACTGACAATATTATACTTCAGTACTTATTTACTTACTTACTTACTTACTTACTTACTGGCTTTTAAGAAACCCGAAGGTTCATTGCCGCCCTCACATAAGCCCGCCATTGGTCCCTATCCTGAGCAAGATTAATCCATTCTCTATCATCATATCCCACCTCCCTCAAATCCATTTTAATATTATCTTCCCATATACGTCTCGGCCTCCCTAAAGGTCTTTTTCCCTCCGGCCTCCCAACTAACACTCTATATACATTTCTGGATTCGTCCATACGTGCTACATGCCCTGCCCATCTCAAACGTCTGGATTTAATGTTCCTAATTATGTCAGGTGAAGAATACAATGCGTGCAGTTCTGTGTTGTGTAACTTTCTCCATTCTCCTGTAACTTCATCCCTCTTAGCCCCAAATATTTTCCTAAGCACCTTATTCTCAAATACCCTTAACCTATGTTCCTCTCTCAAAGTGAGAGTCCAAGTGAGAACAACCGGTAATATAACTGTTTTATAAATTCTAACTTTCAGATTTTTTGACAGCAGACTAGATGATAAAAGCTTCTCAACCGAATAATAACACGCATTTCCCATATTTATTCTGCGTTTAATTTCCTCCCGAGTATCATTTATATTTGTTACTGTTGCTCCAAGATATTTGAACTTCTCCGCCTCTTCAAAAGATAAATTTCCAATTTTTATATTTACATTTCGTACAATATTCTCGTCACGAGACATAATCATATACTTTGTCTTTTCGAGATTTACTTCCAAGCCTATCTCTTTACTTGCTTCAAGTAAAATTCCCGTGTTTTCCCTAATCGTTTGTGAATTTTCTCCTAACATATTCACGTCATCCGCATAGACAAGCAGTTGATGTAACCCGTTCAATTCCAATAGAAGATAATAAATATTATGTACAAGTGAGGTTATGGATGCGTAGAATTATTCGTGCGAGAATTGATTATTTCGAAAAATGTAATGAAACAGAGTCTTTAATAGGTTTAGAATTCGTAAAAAAAACAGCAAACAATGTTTTACATCAGACGACGGACGCCTGGAACGCGATCCATTGCCGTTACCCTAACCACACGGAAAGTGCAAAAGTGGGGAGAATAGTTTTGAATAGTGCGGAACTGGTGAAAGAAGGGTGCAAGGTGAAAAACTAGTGGAGATAGTCCTCCGTCCAGCCACTATTTATGGCTATCCCTAGCAGAGATATTTATTGGCGACATTATTACGAACTGACAGTACAATCAAAGTTACCTGAAGTCGTATAATGTCTCGGCAAGCGTTTTAATTGGCAGTCTTTTCTCACCTGTGGTTGATACGCGATTTTACCCCTTTAGACCACTAAACTAGAAGTTGTCTCTTCACCTAGCAGGAAGTTTCCCCCTCTTATACATTTTCAATGATGCTTCCTTGCGAGTTAAATCCCAGGGCCCCGAACATGAAAAGAAAATTTTGGAAACCATCTGCGCTCCCCGATATTATCTACGATGAAGGGCTGAGGGTAGTAAAGTTGCAAGTGGGAGGGTCCGACAAGACTTTTTTTTTCTCCCTCCGTCTCACGCGAACTTGCGACCGAGAGAGGGTTAGTGAGATAGGGTTGGGGTGTAGGGGAGGGTGAGGCTGCTGTTTAGCGCCCCCCGACGGGCGCCGGTCGGGTAGTGACGCAGAGAAGGAAGGGGGATGAAGTTGTGAGGGTTGTAGAAGGGACAGATAGTGTGGATGTGTACAGCTGCTTTCTTGTGCAGTTGGAGCCTCCACTGTAGGCTACCTGCGTTACAGCTTAGGCGTCTGATATTCCTTTGTATTAGGCCGAGGTGTTTCTACCGTAAGATATTCTCTACGATGTCTGGAGTTCAGTCTCCAGGTTTGCTGCAGTATTAATTCCCGAAGTTTTTTCCTCATTTCCTCCACATATTTCTTCTAATCGTCGTGATTTTAATGATAATAGTACATTATGCAACGAGCCTATAATGGTAGTAATTAAGACGCGAGTATGTTTATGAAACGAGCGCAAGCGAGTTTCATAATTTTCATACGAGCGTCATAATTACCATTATAGGAAAGTTCCATACGACTTTTTATGCTCGACCATATTTCTAACTTGAAATTATTCATAAGTATTCATGTTATTCTTATCTGACTGAGGAGCGGAACTGACCTTGTGCAATATCTCGTAAATTGTGAGATGTGCGCAGACACGAAAGTATTGATTTTTTCCGAGACACAAATGTCATTGACCTTGATATAATCTAGAGAGTAAAATAAACATTAATCTTGATATAACCTTGAAATTGATTTAGACATTGAAAAACGAGATGACAAATTGAATTTATTTGAATATTATTTACAATTAACGCTAATTATTATAGTAACAGAACATAACCTTCTGCGACAGTATTGGATTTCCAGCCTCCGTGACGTTTCGCTAGTTGTCTTTCGATTGCATATCCGAGAATAATCGATACTTGCGCTTTCATATTGCTACAATGGTGTTTTCTGATTGGTGGAACACCTGAACTTTAATAAATAGGTGTACTTTAATGAGGTCAATTAAAGGCCTGCTACCAGGTGTATAATTACTACATTTCGGTATGGTTGAGCATAAAATATTTTTCAAATACTATTGTGGGTCCCTATCACCACGGCATGGCGCGTCCTCAGGTTGCGGATAGAGGAGACGGCTTCCAGATATGGAGGGTAGCTGCGAATATATTGAATAAGCAGCTTGGAATATTGGAAGAAGGGCTAACAACCCAACACCGTAAAAAAACAGCTTATTACGAAACCCCAAAATAAACCTCAGAATGGAATTGATTCTCTGGGACGACCACAGCCCTAGATCATATATACCCCAGATAGGTCGGCCTTACAAACTTTGACGTTAACAACTTTTGTCAGGTTTACTACGCTGCCATCCAGTTGTTACATAAGGAGTCACGTCATAATTCCCATTTGAATTGCATTAGCGACTGTACTGCCATCTCGTGTTCGTTTACGGCGAACGGGTGGCAATCCTGGCGGTTCTCTTCAAAGTGCAAACGATTTCAACATAGCGATGACCTATCTGTTACATATGTGATCTGGACTACAACAAAGGAATAAGCGCAGTGGTCGTCAGCACTCGCTGAACTGTGCAAAGGGTAAGCGGAGCCGTCCCGTTTGCCCCGTCGTGCAGCAGGAAGAGATAGAGAGCATACTCGCTAGCAGCTACGAGTGCATCATGGTTCACTGTATTCTCCGCGGGTAAGAGACGCTAGCCCCAGGGTGTTCTGTGCTGACGACCGCTGATAAGGTTATGAGATTTGTATAGAGGTTAAGGGTGTTTGAGAATAAGGTGCTTAGAAAAATATTTGAGACCAAGAGGGATGAAGTTACAGGAAAATGGAGAAAGATACACAACGCAGAACTGCACCTGACATAATTAGGAATATTAAATCGAGACGTTTGAGATAGACAGGGCATGTAGCACGTATGGGCGAATTCAGAAATGCATATAAAGTGTTAGTTGGGAGGACGGAAGGAAAAATACTGACCGTGTCTCACGTCCTGAACCGAGAGCTCCCTAGTGCTTATAGCCACGCCTCTTAGGTCTGCTCGGACCGGCACGGGAGCTGCAGCGTGGCGGCACGGCAGCATATTACATGTCCTGAAAACATTACCCTATGCCATCGCAGGGATCTTTACTGGTTATAATACTGGATAGTCTAATCGTGGTTACCACTATCGCTATTATCTCTGATGGCGATTTCCTAAAATGTATGTACACACTAGGCCACTCTTCGTTCAGTCTGGACAACTGCTGAATTACCATAGAGCAGCATTTCTCAAAGTATGTCCTGGGGTTTCGTGAGCCCTATATGATTTTAAATGTTATGGCATCCTTTTTTTACTTGGTTATTTAACGACATTGTATCAACTACTAGGTTATTTTGTATCGATGGGATTGATGATAACGAAATGGTATTTGGCGAGATGAAGTCGGGGATTCGCCAAAGATTACCTGACATTCGCCTTACTGTTGGGGAAAATCTCGGGGGAAAAAATCCAACCAGGTAATCAGCCCAAGCTGGAATCGAACCCGCGCCCGAGCGCAACTCTGGATCGATAGGCAAGCGCCTTAGTCGACTGGGCTGCTCCGGTGGCTATTTTATACTTAGTGGATACTATAAAAATACATAAATGTTACGAAAATATGAATCAATAATAGCATGAAACCACCGATGATGATGATGATGATGATGATGATGATGATGATAATAATAATAATAATAATAATAATAATAACAATAATAGAATCCCTATAGTTGATACCAGATATTAAATAAAGAAATACAACTGCAATTGCAATAGATGTTTGAATAAGGATACGATAGAATCGGTATATTTTTGGCTAAGGTCAAGTTCATATTCTTTCCAGATAAACTACATGATAATTCTGTGACCCTGAAAGCTTCATATTCGGAAGTGGTTAAGTTTCCACTCGCTAGCAAGTATCACAGCTACCGTGTCAAATCAGACACGAGTTCCGTGGCTGGGAATGCATAACAGCGCTGCTGTAGTAAAGACATGCGTGTTACCTTTATTACACCATCTGTCGTCTTTTAGTATTCATTGCAGTGAGGAAGGCTTTGGATTGTATATTCGAGTAGGCTACGATATTTTGCAGCTGAGTTTGGTCGATAGAGATGGCTTTGGATTGTATAGTCGAGTAGGTACGATTATTTAGAGATTTAATATTGGCTCTGATCGTTTCAGAAGGCTTTGGTTGGTACATTAGATTATTTTGACTTATTTATATAGGCCTAATTGATCGTTCTAGGGATTTTGAAATTATATAAATGTAAATGCGAGGGATTTTTCAGCCATGTTTCTGAAAGTTTCATATTCTTCAGAAAATATTTATTACGTTCAGATGAGACATGTTCACTGCCTGAAAATCCCATTGTTGTTTACAATGTAACATTTAGAAAAATTCTTACAAGCTGTAACATGATAACATAGCGTAAATTCTTAAATACCAGATACATGTAATAGTTGTTTACGTTACAAGACCGTTATGTAGAATTTAATATGCGAGAATGGAATTTATGTCAGCATGTTGAGTTTTAAAACTGTCGTGTATGGTACAACGTTATATGGTATTTTGAATCGTATATCTTAAGAAAAAATAAATTAATAATTATTGTATTTTGCATGTTGTTGGCATAGAAATTATTGAGAATTTGTTGATATAATAACAATTGAGAAACGTCTTAATCAGTTACTATGATAGGAACAACGTCATAATCGGTTGCAATGGTAGGAAAATAAAACAAAAATCACGAGATCTTTACCTGAAGAGTCTCAATCAACGCCAATTTAGTGAAGTATGACTTCTGCTGTGATTTTAACGTCTGTAGCTACAGCTGGCGCCAGGGTTTTTGGCGTGTGTCGTAGATATATAGTGCCCGTTTGTGAGCATTTTGCTAGTGCAGCTGAGAATGGTACCACTTCCTATACACGACACATCAGCCATTTGTCAAACACAGATGTCAGACTGACTGCGGCAAATGTAAAACACTCGCACTTAACGTTCCCATTACTTATTTCACACGCCAAAAACGGTGACGCGAACTGTAAAAGCTTTGCTGTTTTGCTGCTTTTTTCAAAGGCATGTCTTTTGATCATTTGAGCAAAGCGACCTGCTAATTTTGGATGTTTATTTCACGTCCATGAGCCTCACTAGAATTAGGACCATAATAAGTGGAATGCATTTGGGAAGAGCACTTCAACATTATCTCTTGTTAGGGTCATAAAATAGGTTAAAATCTAACTTCAACTGTCTCCTACGTTAATTTTATGTTACACAAATTCAGTCTATTCAACTTATGAAGTAAATTATTCCCGGGGCAGATGGTAATTCTTATTTTTTATGTTTTACATTTTAGAGAATTAGAAACACGAAATACGTACAGAGATTAGATTGAAAATCTCAGGCCCCTTGGAAGGGTGAGGACATAATTGAGAGTAAAGTTTTCGGAGTTTTCATATTCCTAAAACTTCCAGAAGTATTATCTCTTTGGACCATGGTTTCATTGTATTGTTACGGGGTACTTTTAATTTTAGTAGTATTTCGTCATTTTAATGGTGACTTGATAAAGAATGGATAAATAGAGACTGTTTGGAGCAAACAGTCGTGAACCGCGTTTTGTATGTATATGTATGTATGTATGTATTTATGTATTTATTTATTCACACTGCAAATGGGTATATACCCGGTGGCAGTGGTAACTAATTACACTCAATAATGACAATTAGTAATAAACACAATTAATAAAAAATACAATTAATAATAAATTAATAATAATAATAATAATAATAATAATAATAATAATACAGGCAACATCCTAAATTAAATGAAGCGCGATCACTTAAAATAACATTTAAGTGAATCTAATTAATATCTTAACCCTGAGTTCGAACTAAAATCCGCGAGTTTGATAATACGTGCATAATACATACACTCATTTCGCTGTCAACTCACTCACTGCACTAGAACTACGACACATTTCACTGATTCTATCCTGATTTCACTAACACTTCAAAACATTTCACTGTTCAAATACTTTGCACTGCCACTGTAAACTATAAAGCTTCACTGACAGGAACACGTTTCACTTACACAACACACTTCTTCATTGATACAACACTTCAAATAACAAAATATCAATTACACCCTTTAAATAGTGTGTATAATATACTACCGTCTATCAGTAAAGTCTTTAAGCCTATTTTTAAATACATTTTTGGTTATTGGTAAAGCCTTACTAAGTCTGCAGGTAAAGCATTCGAGTCCCTGATAGTACGATTGCTTGTTTTGCTTGTAGGGACTGAGGTAAATACGAACATTTTAGAATTTGAAATCGAATCGTGCACTTGCTGGATACAAGACAAGCTCGCTATAGCCTTGATTTGGCAATTCGCTTGTTCCCTGAAAGGTACACGTATTATCTCAAATCTCAGGAGACCTGTACAGCAGATTCTCATTTCTTGCTTTGAACTGTGGAGAAATTAGGTCATTTTAGGTTAAGCTGATCAGAGGAAAGCTTTAGTTGAAATAGTTCTGAGATCCGATAGTTGGAATCAATCCAGCTTACAGTATGGATGAGAATCTGAATGTTTTTTTTTTTCGGGGTACCATTTTGTTGGGAACAGACTATAAGAAGAAACATTGAAACCGACCCTTTTTTCGTAACGAGATGGAGGAGAAACGAACGAAAGAAATAGAGATGGGGGGAAAAAGGGGGAAAGGAAAATGTAAGGAGAAAAGAGAAGAAACGGGAAAAAGAAAGAGACTGGATGGAAAAATTAATTACCGGAGTTGGTAGTAGTGGGTGGATGGAGGATGGGTGGGTGGACAGGCGAAAAAGAAGGGTAGATGAAGAAGCCCAAGCTCAGAGGATGAGGTGTGCTGATGGTGGGTACGACGCCGTCTAGATGGGGCGGAGCGGAGAGGGCTAAAAAGAAGAGAAGACATTCTGTATAAACTGGCGTATAATATGGTTCGTGTAAGGGAAGCTTTCAGCCCTCGAGAGAATTGTGGGTTGAAAGGGTGGAGAAGAAATGTGTACGCTGTATGCGAAATGTTGAGGCCGTGCAATGCCGACGCCGTCGTGTGAAATTAATTTTAATTATAAAATTGCGGTTTCTGAATTATTCGAAACCGCACATACCGATATATTCGTTCACCTGCGGGATCCAGGATGCCAGGCATTTTAAAATGCTTGTCAGCATTTTAATGATGATGTTGCATAATTAGGATGCTCAAATTTGCGTCCTGTACCAACAGAATCCCGTTAGTTAGTTAACAGCCCACTAAAATCGTTCTGTTTATAAAATGCATGTTTAGCAACTGTCTTGTGTAGCGTATTATCATAGTCTACTATATAGGCTACAGTCACGAAGCTCAATACGTAGTAAATATGCATCCATAGATAGTTGCTAACCACTAGGATCGCTAATATCGCCTCATTACAAACAATGCGAAATTGTATCAGCACAGTCTATTGTTCCTAGCAACCTCACAACTCAAGCTTCGTGACTGTATATAATAGACTGTGGTATTATCTCGTATTGCAATTTAGTAAGTTTCACATTGGTGTCGATAGAACGAACGTCAAATGTGTCTGAATTCGACATTTTGCTGCTATGTGAAGCTTAAAAAAAACTTTGATACTTCTCAAAATTACAAACTTTACGAAATACCAGTTTTATTTTCATTAAGTGCAATAATTGTTTTAATTTGGAATGTATTTGATTGATTTACTGACTAATTTGATGTAATAGGTCTCATGGTGGGAGCACGAGGTACCATACCCTCCTTCTTTGCCAACAAATGTAAAAACAACCACCTCTGTGGTGTAGTCAGAATGCTGGTCTCTTACGCAGAGGGCCCGGGTTCGATTCCCGGTCGGGTTGAATTTCCTGGTTGAGGTTTTTCAGGGTTGCCAGGAAATTCGGGCCACAACATCCCTGAATATCACCGGCCTCATTCATCACCGAAATCATATTCATAACAAATCAGTAATACATATACAGTCGCCATCTAGTTCACAACAATAGAACCTGTCTCAACAATAGTACACAGGCCTTCGGATTTCAACCAAAAGATTAACTCGCGATATGACCAAAGATGTTAAAGCGAGTATAAATAACAGCGAGGGGGGAAAAAAAAGTAAAAACCTGGGGCTAACGCACAGCATTGTGAAGGAAATAGCCATTAGTGCCCTCAGAGGATCGGTTCAGATATTGAGAAATCATTTGTATGGGAGTGATAATGGAAATTTCAAGTTATCTTAACCGATGGCTGTTGATTGGTTTAGATATTAATGCCAATAAATCCGTACTATTATTTTTCTCGCGCTATATGGCATTCAAATCATTCTAACCTATCTGATGATATATTTTTTCCCCCCTTTCTTAACTGTAAATGAGCACAAACGCTACTTAGGTGTAAATTTTTCTGACATTTTGTATATTCGATTCCCTAACCGTTTCAAATGTATATCATTTTACCTTTTAGGTGTGTTTCCAAATTATATATAATACGCTTTGTCAAATCTGGCAACCTTTTCATAACGGAAGCTAAATTTATTTATTTATTTATTTAAGTTTATTTAACATCTGTAGTCATATCGCGTGTTAGAATCGGTGGGTATACCAGTAGGCCGTGGTTACTATGTTGAGTTTCTGTTTTCTGTTGTGTATTGTAGATAGCTTGTGTTCATGTAACTGATTTCAGATTTTGATTAATGTTTATGATATTGGTGGCTGAGACGGTAATGATTCATGGTAAATAAATTTCCAATCCGGCATTTGCCTTTGTGACTGAGGGAAACCATGAGAAATCTCGGTTAAATTGGCCGACTACGGGGTTTGAACCCGGGACCTCCCGAACTCGAGACACAAACGTTATCATCTGCGCCAATTCGCTCGGTACTGACTTACATATCCATTCAATTTTTTTTTATCTCAGATTCGTGCCAAAAGTCTATTTCGACTCGTCTCTTCCTTGGAATTAATTTTCTCTTGTATGGTGTTTTCAATAAAGAAGTTCCTATTCAAGACATTTATGCTTACAGGAGAAAGTAAGGGCTATCGTGCTTCTTAGACCTGGATAATAGCACAGTCTAGTATATACAGTCGCGAAGCTCAATACGTAGTAAATATGCAAATATTAGATAGTTGCTCACCACTAGGATCGCTAATATCGCCTCATTACAGGCAATGCAAAATAGTACCGTCACAGTCTATTGTTTCTAGCACCCTCAAAACTCAAGCTTCGTGACTGTATATAGTAGACTGTGATAACAGCTCTGGCTGCTTGATAAACAGGCAGAAATATAATAATAATAATAATAATAATAATAATAATAATAATAATAATAGTAATAATATACTCTCTCTTGGGTTTTTTTTATCAATTTATCACACTTTGAAACTTCCCCCCCCCCTCCACTTTAAGTTACTTTTCCCGCATGCTTATATATTTTCTTTTCGCGACTTGCATCCCTGCCGAAGCAATACTGGCAGCTGTATCTTCCATTTGTACATTACTCCCCTCCTATGAGATGGACGCGTCCTACACTTTCATTTGTTTTTGACGATACTTCCCCGTATGGTATGGACTCATCCTATATTTTTGTTTGTTCAGTACATGACGTCACTGCCTCCTGTTACGTAGTCCGACAGCAATACTACTGCGGATGTGCTGTTATCTGATCACTGTATGACGTCACTGTTACATATAATTTGTGACATTTTTCCAGTTTGTCGTTCCTATAAAGTTGTGGTCACGTCAAAAATATTTTGTGCGACATCGTGCGTATTTGCTTGGTTTCCGCACAAAACCAATCCGCGGAAAGTCTAAAATTCCACATTCAGTATTCCCAACCTAACACACATAACAGAATCCCTCTTCTTACCGCTTAAGTGACATATTGATTTTACTGCTTTAGGCTTTTAACATATTATTTTTAGAGACGTTCAATATAGTAATAATTATAAATTGGAAACTTACCACTGCAATTTCACCTAAATTGCACTGTTAATTATTGTTTTTAAATATTTGCAAAAATTAAGTAAACTCTAAATCGTTACATAACCTTACCGTTTGTTTTAAGTTCGCATTTATAGACTGGGGGGAAAAAAAGACGTATATCACGGCCTGCTGGAGTATAGTAAACACAGAAAACATTTTAAAGCAACAATGTTGAAGATAGATATTTTTGTTTTGCAAATTTGCCGTCATTGAACAGAAACCAAGATGGAGATTTCATTGCAACTAATTAGAAATTCCTCTTTCAGGTATGTAATAAACGATCTTCGCACAAAATAATGTACGATACACGAGCGGTATGTTTTCTTTCAATTCTCGGAAATTAAAAAAGCTCAACTACGTTTCGCTTTTTCAATCTTTTCCTCGAACATGAAAACTTCAACATACCGCTCTTGTAACGCATATTACTATTTCAGTTCGCTAGAGAAATCGCTTGGGTTGTTTACAGCTCTTTATGCGTTTGTTGCTTTTTGAGAATATCCACTAATTCTGTGACGTCATACCGTTGTGTTTTGTTTCTGTGAAAACAAACAAGCGAAAGATAATAAGTTTAATTGTGAAACGACTTTCGATTCTAGACTTAGATCAGTTTCACATTCTGTTGGTGAATTTCAGACATGTGAAGAATCTGTGTTGTAACATATTGCCGGTAGGCCGTGGAGAAATGTAACGGACTAATTTAGTAGGTCATGGTTGCTATGGAGACTATTAATGTTATCTTTCTGCAGGGGAAGAAAGATGGATACGATGATTGTTTACAGTATGAAATTTTTATTACATTCTTATTTGTGAACTTTGTCGTAGCTCAGTTAACTTGATGGTTTTGCTTAAGGGCAGTTAAGGGTCGTATGTTCAACCTCTGCAGACTTTTTTAGATTATAGTAAATAAAAAAATGACTCTTGGAAAGCTTTTCTTCGGAAATTAGATACCGTATGTCATGTTTATATGCTTTCATCATTGTTTCATATTCATTCTGTCATTCGTTATTACTGTACATTAATTGCATTGATGTATAATTTTTCTTGTAGTTGTATTGCACTTCTGGTGGTGTGGAAGAGAAGGCCTGATGTCCTTAACTCCACTAGAGTAAATAAATAAAATGACACTATATTATCGAGTTTGAATAGTGTATTATTTTTAGCAGATCTTACTTCATGTCTGGTATCAAAGAATTTAGTCGGTTCGGGTGATGAAGTCAAACGTAATTCAGACAGTTTATTTGGGTTACTAAATAATGAATCTTTCCTCTTATTTCTAGCCGCAAATCAGGTGAACCGTGCTCGGTCCCTTCTAAGTGGAGATTTTTTCTCGCCGATAGGGTTTAGGTGTATGTCTCTGGCCTTGTGTTTGTCTTGTTTTTAAAATAATATTTATGCTTAACCGGACGAAAATAAAGACGGGGCGTTACTGTGTTTGTCTGATTGAGGGAGAAAAATACCCGGGGTGACTTGGCACATTATTTATGTTTATTCTGTCAATGGCCTTCGGTAGTTTGCTAGAAAGGGGAAACTTAAAGGAATTAACTTGTTTACGTATAGATATTTTGTTATTCAGAGACATGAATTCCTGTCTTACACGATCACAAATCGCCACTTCAGAATGGAAAAAAAGTTCTCGCCATCAACATTATATCTTAGTTGACGAATTCACCGGGCTAGCACCTTTTATTTTACACTTTACGGGCTACACAACCGTTTCATTTAACATCTTACTCACCTCCATCTTTTTTTTTTCGCCATACGCTAAATAATATCGATCTCGCGATTTTCCTGGTATAGGCTGGCTTGCTTGTTCTGCTTATACAAATATTTCTTTAGGAATTTCAATGCAATCCATTTTTACAAATATCTCAGACAAAACCATTTGTGACCACCTCTGTGGTGTAGGGGTCAGCATGTTGGTGTCTTACACACAGGGCCCGGGTTCGATTCCAGGTAGGATTGAATTTCCTGCTTGAGGTTTTTCAGGGTTTTTCCTCAACCAAAAGCAAATGCAAGGAAATTCGGGCAACAACATCCCTGAATATCACCGGCTTCATTCATCAACAAAATCATATTTTTATTGTCATGATGTTGATTTTTACATACGTTTCAGCCTTATATATAAATAAGGCTTTTACTTTCAAGTAATATAAGGAGATATTAAAATGATTTTTGGTTCCAACTTACTTATCCTTTTCTTGAAGACATTTAATTAATCAAATTTCGCTTGCGGTAGCCAGAGCTCGAATCAGAGGGTTAGGATGATACAGCAACTTTCGAGAAAAGTTATATGAAATTCTTTTGATGAAATCATAAAATGATTCAATCTGTAACATATCTTGGAGCTGTGCATTTGATGTGGTGTAGTCAGCACCAGTGACTTTTAAGCAGACTGATCGTTGGATTGCATGTAGTCTTCTGATGATTCTTGGATGAGCGGAATTCCAAACTTCACAACATGTCATCACTGGTCTTATGACCGATGTATAAAGCCTTACTTTGAGGGGAAATTTAAGATACGGAGATCTAATCAGTGGGTATAAGTGAATAAATCTGGCCAGAGCTTACAAAATCATATTCATAACAAATTAGTAATAGACGCCATCTAATTCACAACAATAGAACCAGTCTCACTAATAGTACATAGGCCTTAGGATTTCACCAAAAAGATTAACTCGCGATATGAGCAGAGATGGTAAAACGAGGATAAATAACAGCAAAAGAAAAAAAAAACAATTTGTACTAAACACTTTTGTTTTATTTTCCTACCATCAGTGTTGCCAATTCAGCGGTTTTCCCGCTAGATCTAGTGTTTTTCGGCGTTAGTTTAGCGGGTAAAATTTATGAAATTTGTATTGCTGATATAGGGATTTAGCGGGTATTTTTAGCACTCACAGCGAAAAATAATATAATTTTGTGCGAGATCGTGCGTATTTCCTTGTTTTCCGCACAGAACCAATACGCGGTAAGTGTGAAATACCACATTCAGTATTCCCAACGTAACACACATAACAATTTCCCTCTTCTTACCGCTTAAGCGCGACATTCATTTTACTGCTTTAGGCTTTTAACATATTATTTTTAGAGACGTTTAACATAGTAATAATTATAAATTGGAAACTTACCACTGCAATTTCACCTAAATTTCAATATTAATTATTGTTTTTAAATATTTGCAAAAATTAAGTAAAGTCTACTACTCCACGAAACTTATTGCATTCCTGATACAAGTAACATTAAGGAAGCCGTGAAAAAATCAACAAGATTCCAGATGCCGATGTTATTACTGCAATATGTTATATAAATAATATTGTTAAAATATTAAAATTAAAAATAAATCCTTACATAACCTTACCGTTTGTTTCAAGTTCGCATTTATAGACTGGGGAAAAAAAAAGACAGACGTATATCACGGCCTGCTGGGGTATAGTAAACACAGAAAACATTTTAAAGCAACAATGTTGAAGATAGATATTTTTGTTTTGCAAATTTGCCGTCATTGAACAGAAACCAAGATGGAGATTTCATTGCAACTAATTAGAAATTCCTCTTTCAGGTATGTAATAAACGATCTTCGCACAAAATAATGTACGATACACGAGCAGTATGTTTTCTTTCAATTCTCGGAAATTAAAAAAGCTCAACTACGTTTCGCTTTTTCAAACTTTTCCTCGAACATGAAAACTTCAACATACCGCTCTTGTAACGCATATTACTATTACCTTAATTGTATTAGTTCACGCGATAGCTAATTACAGCATTGTGTGAAATAATCTCCGTGTTTTGGCTGGTATGATTGTAGACGTTATTGAAATTATGGGTAATGGATTATAAGTTTCAATGGAAATTGGTTTGTGAAGAAAGTCCGTGTTCTTGCAATCTTCCATTAGCCGAACTCTCCTATAGAGCTTCAAGAGTGGAGGCTGCGACAGAGAGAAAGAGGTTAGAGGAGTGGGGGGGGGGGGGAGTGTGGAGTAAGATTGAAGACGCCTTTCTCCTGTATAAGCTGGGGTAACATGGGGCTAGAGGGGCTAAGGGTCTGGTAGGAGGACCGGGATGCTGGAGAGATAAGATGGAGTGATGAGAGAGAGAGAGAGAGAGAAAAGCAGTGACCTGCAGGATAGCTTCTCTACTGCTGGTAGAAAACGTAGTAAGTAGAGAGTAGAGAGGACGATGATGTTGATGATAATGATGATGCCGGCACTATGGTATACACAAAAGAAGGAAAACCCATAGACCTATGACGCTACGAGTTCCTAGCAAGAAAAGAAAACTTTACCAACATTTGTAAGTCAGTACTCACAATGGTGGAAGGGGAGAAGGGTTTCTTGTCAGCGTTCTCCTCCTTAGCTCTGGATTATGTCTTCCCCCTTCCTCCATCCTTTTCATCCCCCATCACCGAAGTTTCGCATAAATATTTATCTCATTATCTCTAAATGCAGGGAAAATGTAGCTCCTGTAGCAGAAATATTCGACGCACGACGGCGGTACGAATGGTATGTCTTTAACCGTGGGTTTCTTTTAGGAACCCATTACTCCTGCGTCTGCAGGAAAGGTGGAGAGATGGGCGTAAAATAGAAGTTAACTTACGACTGTACAGAAATATGTACACAATTCTAATCTATAAAGTGATGTGCTAGTTTAAGAATCGGGAAGTGCGAGGTTTGGTATGCGACGCCGTCTAACAGCACATTCTTTTTTTTTTAAATGCAGTTTATCTTATCATATCGTTGATAGTGAACGATTTCTGTAGCTTATGTCATCGTTACTTATTTACTTACAAATGGCTGTTACAGAGCCCTGAGGTTCATATCCCACCTCCCTCAAATCCAACTAACACTCTATACACATTTCTGGATTCACCCATACATCCTACATGCCTTGCCCATTTCAAACGTCTGGATTTAATGTTCCTAATTATAGTGAGGGTCAAATCATAACAGTTTCTAAACAGCAAATATTACCGTCTTGTCAGTATTGCCAACTGTTACCAGATATCACACGATCCTTCGTACTAAATTACTTATTTACTTACCGTTGGAAGGTTATTCTAGATAATTCAATAATTTGTAACATATTTTCGTAGGCAAACTATACGAGAAAGGGATCAACATGTCAAGTATTTTGTCTGGCAATACGAAATTCATTGGTTTGACTAAACAATTGACTCACGAGACCTAACCTAAATATGTATTTTGTTTTACCA
Source organism: Periplaneta americana (assembly GCA_025594305.2). Taxonomy (NCBI): domain Eukaryota; kingdom Metazoa; phylum Arthropoda; class Insecta; order Blattodea; family Blattidae; genus Periplaneta; species Periplaneta americana. Next base: position 10,316,330 of record JAJSOF020000036.1, on the reverse strand, counting down.
CATGAAATTATTAGTATGTACTAACTCCGGAAACTTACCTGACTATAGTCTTGAATTGTAACCACAACGCAACACACAAAATAACTATTATGTATTAATATTAATACTGATATTAATTAATTATTAGTATGTTCAAATTTCACTAGTTTCCAGTAACAGGATCAGAAATCTAGTACAATTTCAATTTCATGGAACTCCAGTACCGACAAATATTGTCGATATTTGTCTCAGCTGCCAACATACTAGTTACAAAATCACTAGGCTACCATTTGTAGTATTTGTCAGTATCGAAATTCGAAACGAAGTTGGCAAAAGAAAATTCAACTTGCAAACTAGAAAATCACCATAATCCACTAGCATATGTAGTAATGGGGAAAAAATGGTTAGGTTTCACCCTTAGGGTATGAAGTAAGCTGACCCGGACTATATGTCAGGTGAAGAATGCAATGCGTGCAGTTCTACGTTGTGTAACTTTCTCCAATCTAGGATAACTTCATCCCTCTTAGCCCCAAATATTTTCCATATTCTCGAACACCTTTAACCTCTGTTTCTCTTATAAAGTGAGATTCCAAGTTTCACAATCATACAGAACAACCGGTAATGTAACTGTTTTATAAATTTCAACTTTCTCTTGTTTTTATTATTTTTATTGGGTTATTTTACGACGCTGTATCAACATCTAGGTTATTTAGCGCCTGAATAATATGAAGGTGATAATGCCGGTGAAATGAGTCCTGGGTCCAGCACCGAAAGTTACCCAGCATTTGCTCGTATTGGGTTGAAGGAAAACCCCGGAAAAACCTCAACCAGGTAACTTGCCCCGACCGGGATTCGAACCCGGGCCACCTGGTTTCGCGGCCAGACGCTCTAGCCGTTACTCCACAGGTGTGGACTTCTCTTGTTTTGAAAGCAGGCTGAATGATAAAGCTTCTCAACCGAATAATAACAGGCATTTCCCATATTTATTCTGCATTTAATTTCCTCCTGAGTGTCATTTATAGGCCTATTTGTTACTGTTGCTCCAAGATACTTGAGCCACTGCCCTTCACACGGAGAAGATAGGAGGATTTCGTGGTGTATACGGTAATCTTACACGAGGAAATGTACACCAATGTTGCCAACACATAAATTGTATCCCCGTCAGTATAATACCTGGAAATCCGTCAGAATCCGTCAAAATTAAAAAAAAATAAATAAATAAATATAGCAAATTTTAACACAACTTACTTACCAATCCTGATTAAAATAATAATTCTTCAACATCTAACTTGATTATGAGGCAATCTGAAACAGAAGATTCTTAAACATAGTACGGAACAGACAGGGCTGTTCAAATAAAAGGTAAAATCTCTCAAAAATTAAACAAATGAAAATTACAGCAACTAAAAATGTCAAAAGACTCTGTAAATCGTCATTTCCGCCAGAATAGGGATATCTTATGCGAAATTTTACCGCTAGATGGCAGGAGCGTTCCATGCGGCACAACCGGTTGTAGGGATATATTATGTCATAGCCTATGCTATAGTTGATTACGTTTTCCCGCTTGTTGGTTTCCTGTGCGTGCAAAATTAATTTACAAAATTTTGTATAACTAGTATAATTTAATATAATTCAAAATTTTCTTATAAATTTAATTTAATTTACAATGAATATAGTTCCCCTTAAGAGATGGGTGGGGAAATGTGCAGTATGGAATATTTAGATTAAATTGAATGTTCAAACCTCAACGAGAACTTCGACATATGAATAAAAAAACTTTGTCGAAGGTAATTCCTATTTAATCAGACAGTATTTAAGTTTTACCTCTACAGCTAAAAAGAATTTGCAGCCAAATGTGTTTTTATAGGGAAGGGACTATCGATTGAATTCCTCGATTTTTCTATTTGCAGAGAGACGAAGTGCAATGTTTGATAGGATGATGTAATATGATCGCAGTAGTATCACAATTATCTGCGTTTTGTCGTTTGTAACATGCAGTTTTGAATACTATGTAGGATGATTTTGAAAATTTGAAGTTAGAACATGGTTTTAATAATTAGGGTACACACATTAAAAAATTATTCACGAAATGTATTTCACTACGGACCTTTCTGGATAATAAACATCCCAGTTTATCGAGAGTTTACTGCACGTAAACTTCAGACTCCTATAACATCTGCATATAATCTAAGCTTTCATAGCTCGCTGTCGAGGTTGCAATGTTCTTATTAATTTTTCTTTTCCTCTTCAAAATGAAACTGTCCAGCAATTCCTTACTTGATCATACTTTTGTTTAATAGCAATTTAATTAGTTCTATTTTTAAGGTTTAAAGCATATATTCAGATTATTTCGACCTGAATGAAGATAAAAAGCTTTCCCGGTTTTTACAATATATAACAAAATTGGGCAGTTTGAGTTGTTTTTAAATATTTAATATACTAATACACATTCCAGTCTTACTAATAAACCGTGTATAGTTTTTATACTAGACTTATGCAGAGATGAGACAGAAAACTTACTAATAAACCATGACATAAGTGATGGATGTATAAACAGTCTGTAACTGTAAAATTGACAATTATATAACAAAACCCCTTATTTATTGTTTAAAGAGAAAAATGGCCGCCCCTCTAACAGCTGTTCGTATCGACTGTCATTTTATGACGATGGTTGCCTTGTAACACAGAAGAACAAACCAAAGAGCACAGAATAATTGAATAATATTGCTGTTTTGTCTTCTTTTTCTTGTATGTAGCTCGATTAGAGCCAGTTGTATTCGATTTAACTCTCCACACTAGAGCCTCTACCGGATGCAATAATTTCAGATATTCTATTATTTTTCGTAACGTGTAATTATGACGTAGCTTGCAACAGTTATTTGTTATATAAGACGTATGTAGTGATTATCTAGTAAGGATTTACACACGACTAGAAACGAGCTACTCATTGTATAAGTATAAGCCCGTTAAACGTCTGTATAGATTTTTATTAGTAAGACCGTAAATTATTAAACGTTTATATTAAAAAAAAACAAATGCAGAAAGCGTATCCCTAAATACGTGCATTTTGGTGCAGTTCAGCATATCCGTCCGTAACCCGTCAAAGCCATTTTTTCCCCGTACGCTAGGTTGAAATTCCGTCAGTTTTCACGGAATTTCCGTCCAGTTGGCAACACTGGTGTACATTTAACGTGGAGTGCCGACTGCAGACGGATGGGGATGCTGCATATCGAGGGTGTTGTGATTCGGCCCGCGACCTTGCGGCGGGGTCACGTACCTCGATGATTGGAAGTGTCCGTGTGCGTGCCGGCCGTAACTTCGTTTGGGCCAATCAGAGGCGTCCGCACTTCCTCATCTGGGATGTTTATGTCCACACGTATCGATAACAAAGTGTGACGAGTCCATTTCGAGGAGAACTACATCTCCACGCAGAATTTAAAGATCCTGGCTTCAAATTCTTCAGAACTTACCGTTATTTATATTTTAGACCGATTCACTTAGGGCCAGTTGTATAAAAAGGTAGTCTTAGATCAATTTATTGTTAACTAATGCTGAGTTCTTGGCAATGAAGCCATTATCTCTCTTGCTGTCCAATATAGAAGAGTAAGTAGCATAAAGTAGCTTATAACCGTTTTTACGTAGGCACCGTATTTTTATGCAATGGCGGCTATAAGGCAGTGAAATTTGACGGAGTTATGCAATAACAGACCAAGCGCCAAAAACCTGTTTCGAGATTTTGGCCATTGAAATAAATAGGTTTTTATAAAATCGGACAGTGTGTTTCTTTCATCTATCACCAGATTTTCTGAATAACATGTTTACGTTTCTGATTTTATCACAAAACGTAACCATGTCATTCAAGTATTACCATCTGGTGGTAGATGAAAGAAACTCACTGTCCGATATTACCCGATGTCCGATACTACCCAATTCTCCCCTAATTTTTTATAAAACATTTTATGCAAGAAGTATTATAACATTCATACAATTACAAAAAAATAGCACAAATAATACCAAAAAAAAAAGGCTAACCAATTTTAAATAAGAAACCAGTAGTTGAATTAATATTTCAAAGCAAAATAAATAAATGAATTTTATGCTCGACCATGCCGAAATGTAGTAATTATACAACTGGTAGCAGTACTTTAATGCATGTCATTAAAGTAACCTATTACCAATCAAAGTTCAAAACTTTCGATTATTCTCGGATATGCAATCGAAAGATAACGAAATCAAGGCTTTTAATTACTGTCGCAGAAGGTTATGTTCTGTTACTATAATAATTAGCGTTAATTGTAAATAAATTCATTTAAATTCAATTTGTCATCTAGTTTTTCAATTTAAATCAATTTCAGATTATTTCAAAATTTTCATGTTATTCTCTACATCAAGGTCAATGACATTATTGTTCCTCGGAAAAAATCAATACTTTCGCGTATGTTTTTCAATGTATTCACAAAGTCACTTCCGATCTTATGTCAGATACAAATAAAATGATACTTTTGAATAATTTCAAGTTAGAAATATGGTCGAGCAAAAAAATAGCAACTTGCCTAAATTAAGACGCTCGTGTGAAAATTATGAAACTCGATTTTTCATAAACAAACATACTTGCGTCTTAATTACTATTTAAAGGCTCGTTGCAATAAATGAATTTTATGCAATAAATGAATTTTTGCTTATAAATAGCAGCAAAATTCCGATATCGCATTCTTGATTTCTTCCGAATTAAATTAGTCTAACATCAACAGATTTGTGCAAATATCTCATTTTTTTCAAATTGTCAGTTGGTCTATTATTGCTTAACTCTGTTCAATTAATCTTCAGTGAAGCATAACTTAGACTTCTGTCTGTATAAATAAAAATCTAAATACTTTAATTTTCATCTAATATCAAATTTAACTGACGATTTTTTTTTCAATTATGTAAAGATTCAAACATGTTGCACTTAGATTAGCAGATGCTAAACAATTCTTCATCAAAATAACCTGTAAATTCTGTTCCTGTAAATAAAATGGAGAGTGGAATTTATTTTAATTAAACTGTAGGCCTATGTATAGAAAGATCTGTATTAATATTTCATGCGCATAACGCTATAATACACTGATGTACAGATACGGAAATAAAAAATGGGCCGAGTCTTGGTAGCAGTTCTCCTCTATGTAGGCAATAAGCTACGCAAGACTGTCCACAAGTAGCATACATTTAGGCGCTCTTGTTTACTGCACATGCGCAATGCGTTATATTTGGAACTTGGTAAAGTTAAGTGGCCCAAATTTTGTTTCTGGGCCTGTACATGTTGGGTTGTACTAGAAACTAAAATAATCACAGAAAATTTGAACACAGTTGCTCTCTCAATGAAGATCTCACTGGAGTAGAACTGTTCCCTTTGGTAAGAAGCCATCTAATCACTCACCGATCTTGATCCGGGTTCTTTATCTTGAGTATACATACTCGTAGTCTAAGCTATATGCTAAATAATTTTTATTTTTAAAAAGTGAAAATGTATGATTCCGAAAAGAAAGCTTAGTGTAAAATAATTAAACGACAAAATCTAGTGTTCACCGCTGTGGAATAACGGTTAGCATATCTGACCGTGAAACGAGTTGGCCCGGGTTCAAATCTTGGTTGAGACAAGTTACCTGGTTATTTTTTTCCGGGGTTTTCCCTCAACTCCTTTAAGAGCAAATGCTGGCGCCGGATCTGCACTCATTTCGCTGGCTTTACCATCTTCATGTCACTCAGACGCTAAATAACCACTGTAGATGATAAAACGTCGTAAAATAAACCAATTAAAAAATCTAGATGCGAAAGTTTCCGAATGACTAAAGGCCCATCCACAATGAAAATTAAACATAACCGTAACATAAACACAGAAGTTTGCGGCCAGGTTACCAAATGGGATCATTCACAATGATTCACATAAACATTGACATTAACATTGCCGTTAGACGTTAACATGAAAGTGTGGGAACTCCAAATTTTCATGCCTATGCTTACGTGATTTGCAAACAGTACACGATCGTGGAGCGCTGATGTATACGACAGAATATGAGGAAATGGCGTCGTTGTTGTGTTTCCATGGTTACCAAGTATCTTAGCGGTTATGTTTATGTTCCCATCGTGAATGTTCTTGATTTTACCGTAACGTTTACATTTTTAAGTTAACGCTTACGTTATGTTTAATTTTCATTGTGAATCAGCCTTAAGTTTAAAAGGCCTTCATCTGGATAAACATCGGTGCTCAGGTATTTCTCTGCCGAGTCATTTGTTCGCTACATTGTTACGTTTTTAAGGCTGTTCCGCCTTTCGAGCATCCATTGAATCGTAGAAACGAAAACTAATGAAGCAAATATAAGCCATTAAATAAATATACAAGTAGTTGTTTTACCTTAATGAAAAGGAAATTGCCATCAAAGCCTGTAAGTTGCGTTGCAGTACTCGGTGAAGCAAGAGATATTCCATTATTCTCTTTCAGACTCATGTCAACACGGATGGGAACGATCACATTGCTGTCACTAATCGTTTTTATAGTGATCGCTTTTATTGCCTTAAGTCTAGTTGTAAGTTACGTTTTGCAGATCAGATGTTGATATAACAAACGAGTTGACATTGTGTGTGTTTTACTACAGTGTGATTCTATATGATTTTAAAATCTGTTATTTAACGACTTAAAGTCCGGGATAACAGAGAGGGTTTGGAATTGAACGGGTTACATCAGTTGCTTGTTTATACGGATGATATGAATATGTTAGGAGAAAATCCACAAATTATTACAGAAAACACGACAATTTTACTTGAAGCAAGTAAAGAGATAGTTTGGAAGTAAATCCCGAAAAGACAAAGTATATGATTATGTCTCGTGACCAGAATATTGTACGAAATGGAAATATAAAAATTGGAGATTAATCCTTCGAAAGAGGTGGAAAAATTCAAATATCTTGGAGCAACACTAACAAGGATAAATGATACTCGGGAGGAAATTAAACGCAGAATAAATATGGGAAATGTCTGCTATTATTCGGTTGAGAATCTTTAGTCATCCAGTCTGCTCTCAAGAAAGTTGAAAGTTTGAATTTATAAAACAGTTATATTACCGGTTGTTCTGTATGGTTGTGAAACTTGGACTCTCATTTTGAGACAGGAACAGAGGCTAAGGGTGTTAGAAAATAAGGTGCTTAGAAAAATATTTGGGGCTAAGCGGGACGAAGTTACAGGAGAATGGAGAAAGTTACACGACGCAGAACTTCACGCATTGTATTCTTCGCCTGACATAATTAGGAACATTAAATCCAGACGTTTGAGATGGGCAGGACATGTAGCACATATGGACGAATCTAGAAATACATATAGATTGTTAATTAGGAGGCCGGAGGGAAAAAGATCTTTGGGGAGACCAAAACGTAGATGGGAGGATAATATTAAAATAGATTTGAGGGAGGTGGGATATGATGGTAGAGACTGGATTAATCTTGCTCAGGATAGGGACCAATGGCGGGCTTATGTGAGGGCGGCAATGAACCTCCGGGTTCTCTAAAAACTATAATTAAGTAAGTTCTTGGCGTATACCCATATTCTTGATTTTATCCATAATCAGTCTTACTTTCACATATCTTAAATATATGTATGATCTCCGCAGTCTGTATCTTACTTCTTTTGTTTCCATTACCCACGTTTCACTCCCATAAAACAAGGTCATACGTCGCTTTTCAGTAATTTGGTCTTTTATCTGGCCACCTTATTTATATAACTTAATATTTATATGATAAAATATTTCTTGACTAACAGAAAACAGTATCTATGCATCCTAACGTACAGTCTTAAAGAATTTACAAGAGTGGCGTGATAAGTGCGTAAAAAAATGTAGTTTTGTAGTTACAAATCGCAAAAAAAAAAAAAAAAAATCTGTAAGAAGCAACTAACTAATTAAACTGTAAAAATCAAGTTCCTATAAATTTGTATTTTGTGATAACTTGTACAAAATGTTAACAACACATATTTAGCTTCAAAACTAGTATGATATTTCTGCATCATTCTAATGTACAGTCTTAAAGAACCTTTTTGTACAACAGTGGCTGTGATTTCCCCATAAGACAATTTTCTTTGCTTAATACGATAAGTATAACGTCATTTTCAACCTCAGTTTGGAAAAATTTTCTAAGAACCAAAGTATTTTAAGTATTTTGTAAATCTGTTGACAAATTCTTTACAAGTAAGACCTCTGGAAGGCAGGCGGATTCCCCAAAAATCTGTAATTCATGCGGTATTAGATTAGTTTCGACAGGAAGTTTTCAAAGTACACGCATTTTAACAACTGAAGGGTCATAATTATTAAACTGTAAAATTCAAACATAGAACGTTTTAGCCTGAAATGTAAGTATGATAAAATTGATAACTTCTAAGTAAAGTTTTGTTACTGAACAAACTGTTTTAATAAGAATACTGTAATAATTATACGTAATTATGTTCATTGTAGGCTTAAAAAATAAATCTGAATTAAGTTTGTTATTTCAAACCTCTCTAGTTGATAATGTGAATCTCGTACTACGACATCGTTTATAACAACATAATTTTTAAGGTCCCTTAGATGTCGTTATAAAAGTTCTACTGTATTTTACAAACAACTTCAAATTAGTTTGAAAATATTGAGATTAGGACAAATGTTTATATGACATTTTTACTCAGAATGTCTTCGAAAATAAGCTCAAAAATAACCACCTTATGTATACAACAAAGAAATTTGAAGGACATTAACATTTCTATTCTAGAAATACTTACAAATTTACTAAATTTTTGGGTGTTACATTTGATGATTGTTTGTCTTGGAATATTGCTTTAATTTCTAAACTCAATAGTATTTGTTATCAAATTTTTGAGGAATAATAAATCACGATGTATTAATGTCTTTTTATTTTGCAATTCAAGGCTTTCAAATTTGGTTTTGGGGGTAACCATGCTGAATGAAATTTATTGCTCAAAAGCGTATTGTCAGATGCATAGCGGGCGTTGACAGTAGGACCTCTTGTAAACATTTTTTACAATATGATATTCTTACTGTTTATGGTTTGTATATTTTTAATGTTTTACTGCTAATTTATAAAAATGTCTGATTTTCACCAAAATAGTGATTTTCATACTTATGATAGTCGTAACAAAAATAGTTAAACTATTCCAGTACACCATCTTACAAATATTAGCAGAACCTATATGGTCTTTGGTATCAAAATCTACAATAGTTTGCCTGATTTTACAAAAAATACTCACACATTCAGTTATATAAAAATGAAATTAATAAATTTGAATCTAGAATGTCTTGAAATGAATAATGTGTTTTATATTTTTGACATTTTTTAATTTAATGTAATGTATATATTTGACCATGTCTATGCATATATTATGCCTTCGACAATAAAAGTTCTATCTATGACAAATTGTTCAATGAGAACAGATGTCTGAAATTGTTAGATTATTTAACTGAAGTAAAGGTAGTGATGGTGGTCAGTCGTATTTTGTATGAAATAAACATCGGACTCATTTTGGCAGGAATTCTGTGACGCTGTGAGAGGATGATAGTTGCTTAGCAACACGAGCGTGGACTGACTCATTGGCCCAGTTTCGTAAGAGGGGAGTTTCCTTTGATACGGTTTTATTGTCGACCAGAGAGCGTCCTCTGTGCATTCTCGGGCTGCATCTCTCCACTCCTGTAATGTAATCCTTGACTGTGCCGGCATCTTCTTGGACGTGGTTGGAAAGGAGGACAGTTTCGTGTGAAGTTGCACTCCTAAAACTTTCACGTAGCGTCGTTTAGATATGAAGAGGATTAGTTCTGCACAGTATGCCATAAAAACCCCGCATTTGTTAGAATTTGAATGAAAAAAAATAGGGATGATCCTACTTTACGCTGTAGAGGGGGGCCTTACTAGAATTTGTACTGCAACACGCTTAGAGCCTCGAAATTTTAGATATTTTAGAAGGGTTATGATGCGGCCTCATCAAAAAGAATCTTCTTTATTTTGGACTGCGTGCATTCTCTTTCCCTCGCATATAAGACTCAATTTTCGCGAACCATTTTCCGTGCCCTGAAGTGTTACAATTCAGGGCTTAGTTCGAAATAGTCTACTCCACCATTTCCTGACCTGACATTTTCTCTCTCCTTCTCCATTACACATACATCCTCTTCATTAAATTCCAGACTTTTCTTGGTTTCACCACTTTAGTACGTAATGCCAAGAACCCTTCTACCCGCATGGGTTCAGATTTCCTTGGACTAGCGAGTGTACTCTTCTATTTGCGACGATGGGGGAGGTTTGAGAGGGTGGTTGGTTGTAAGAGGGCGCACACTAGAGTGGAAGGAACGTGGGTGGGAAAGAGTTACATAGAGAAAGACAGAGGTAGAGAGAAACAGAGGGGGATAGAAGGAAAAAAAAAAGAGCTGAAACACGAGGTGAAGTTTTATAGAAGAGTGGAAATGGGTTGCCATGGAAACGAACCAAACATACACCCAGCGCCAGGAGGAAGGGTAGAAAAAAAGGGAAGAAAAAATGAAGAAAAATAAAAAGGGAAGAATCTAAAACTGCTGCAGCACTTCAGCATAGAGAAGCCTCGTACAGGCGGTATAGGAAATCTAAAAATAGACTTGACAGGCTAATGCTGACGGGTAATGATAGGTGATACAAATGGGAGTGGGGATTGCCCTGTTTTTTAGAGGTTTTAAATTATTGTAGTTTCAAAGTCTAGGCTACAGCGGTTCAGACAATGAAAATGTACCAATAATAGGCTCTGTATTAGAAAAGTAAATATTTATTTATCTAATAATGTTAGAACCATGTATTGTGGGGTCCACACCTGTGGACTGTAGTGGTGGGGAGCCACCGGCGTGGCTCAGTCGGTTAAGGCGCTTGCCTGCCGGTCTGAAGTTGCGTTCGGGCGCGGGTTCGATTCCCGCTTGGGCTTATTACCTGGTTGGGTTTTTTCCGAGGTTTTCCCCAACCGTAATGTGAATACAAGGTAATCTATGGCGAATCCTCGGCCTCATCTCGCCAAATATCATCTCGCTATCACCAACCTCATCGACGCTAAATAACCTAGTAGTTGATACAGCGTCGTTAAATAACCAACTAAAATAAAAAAGTAGTGGTGGGGAGATTATGAACGAGTCGTTCATAATGAACGAATCATTGAATCGAACGAACGAATCATGATTCAGTAAACGAAATAAATCGGTTCCTTCCTGAATCTCGGTTCTCACTCGTTATGAATCGTTTTCTACATTGAATCTTCTGAATCCAAGTTTCGTATCTCTCAGCCCAGTAACAGACGCGCTTGTTTCATACGCTGCGATATTTGCGACATCTGGTAGCTGGTAGAGGAACTTTGTTAAAATCAGCTGTTATTAATCGCATAGAACGATATACGATATTTCAAAGACTCACTCGTTGGGTCACCGATTTGAAAAGTTTCAGCTTAATAAGTTAAAATATACAACTTTAAGGCGTTTCAGTACAAGAACAATTTAATGGTTTACAGATGGCTCTGTACGTTTGCTACCATAATGTAACATATTTGTTATCATCGGTTGCGTACGAAAACAACACAAATCAAATTGTATTTGAATTGAATAATTAAACAAATATTATTTTAACCCTTCCCCATATTACGTTTTCCATACAGTTCAATTCCTGCCACTAGAATATACCGTCATCGTGCAACATAGAATGAACGCCGTTGACTTATCTTATTTTGAGCTGCATTTTTTCTCTACTCTTTTTGACGGCATACCGAGCCAAGAGAACTGAACACCCAGTTTCCAACGCCATCCATGTTTGGATATAATGAATGAATTGCTAATGAAGAATATGAATTTCATTAATGTTTTAAAACGGGTAGAAAATAAAATTGTTCGCATTATATCAACTGTTTATTTTTTAATTACTGGTACCATTCCAGCTCAATCCAATTATGATGGTCTTAAACTTGTATAGGCTTGTTCATATTCATACGTCTAAATTAATCACATGGATACAAAGGCTAGTATTCCTTATCACGTACTTAAAAATATATATTTGCCCTGGACAGAATAAGACAAAATCGCCAACCATTTACGAAATATAGAAAATGTAGCCTACCATAAGTTTAAAAATATCAAGTTAGGTTACAGGAAAATTCAAAAACAAAACTTATGAATGTTATAACGCATAAACTGTACCATTTGTATAGCCTAATATTTTTAGACAAAAAATGTAAAAGAGATAGGGAAAACACACACACCAATTAAATAGATTTTCCTGGATTTTTATATTTTATTAAAATTTTCTCAACTTCCTTTTGATGTTCAAACTGTAAAATCTGTGACCTGTTAAATTATTTTATCTCTAGTTTTCATTACTGATGAATGATTATGTAGCCTAAATATTATAACTTTATAACATTCACATAATGTAGGAGATATTAAACTTATTTTATATACAGGTACCGATTTCTCTATCTCTTTAAGTTTATGTCTTTAATACAACTTTGCAACAGTGGACGACCATGTCAATTTACCACTAATTCAGTGAACTGCAATCTGCTGTCATCTAGTGAGCAAAAAGTGAACGTAAAGTAAGTAATGTAATAACGAACGAAAGGTATCGCTGAATAGAAATGAAGATCCAGTGTGTAATTCGTTCATACTTGTATTGGAACATCTGTGAATCAAATGAACGAATCATTTTAGGGAATCATTCTTACTGAACCGATTCTTCAAAATGAATCAGACTTCCCATCTCTACGTGGAGTAACGGTCAGCGCGTCTGGCCGCGAAAACAGGTGGCCCGGGCTAGAATCCTGGTCGGGGCAAGTTACCTGGTTGAGGTTTTTTCCGGGGTTTTCCCTCAACCCAATATAAGCAAATGCTGGGTAACTTTCGGTGTTGGACCCCGGACTCATTTCACTGTCATTATCACCTTCATATCATTCAGACGCTAAATAACCTCAGATGTTGATACAGCATCGTAAAATAACCGAATAAAAATGTATTGTGGGTCCCTATCACCACGGCATGGCGCGTCCTCAGGTTGCGGATAGAGGAGACGGCCTCCAGATATGGAGGGTAGCTGCGAATATATTGAATAAGCAGTCGTGGACAGCCGATGAGGGGTGGTCCTCCAGCTTGGGGGTTGGGCGAAGGGCTAACAACCCATCACCGTAAAAAACAGCTTGTTACGAATCCCTACATTAAGGATAGGGACCGATGGCGGGCTTATGTGAGGGCGGCAATGAACCTCCGGGTTCCTTAAAAGCCAATAATAAGTAATAATGCTAGAATAATGGAATTTTGATTTTCTGTTAAGGAAACTCGCTAAGTTTCAGTAGATCCCTATACAGGGTGGAAGTGAAATAGTCCTGCAGATTGAAAGGCGCGATAGGGTACACTTAAATGAATAGAAAACCTATATTACGTTTTGTGATTAAATGTACGGTTAATTAAAATATTAAGTCTATTTCTTCTCGTAATACAGATGTAAGAGGTCAAGGAACTCAGGTCTGTCTCCCTAGGTGAACTACCTCCCACCTTCCTCCCTGGCTACAACATTGCAATCTGTTCGCACCGTTCATTGGCTTAAAATTAATAGTTTTTAAATTAAATTGACACGAAAACCATCCACGTTATTGAAATACGCCAGAGGGATAAATGATTCTTTATTAGATTTTCTATCGATATGGACAAAAATCACGATCCTACTCACAATAGTTACGGAATAAGAAGGTAAACATTTGGGGGAGAGAGAGAGAGAGAGAGAGAGAGAGAAGTTCGCAATGTTTTTAATGCTGCGACGTCCACGACTAAGATAAGCCATTTGAAATTTACCAGTCACTTACCGGCAGAGATGTAATAAAAAAGTACGCTGTACTATGCTGGTATTCCTTCGAGACTGCACCTGTTGCTTTAAGCATATTGCGTGAATAGAGGAAGCGTAACACAGCAAAGCTTCTAGCACACTTTAATTTATTACTCTACAAAATATTTCTCGTTTGCCTCCAAGTTTGTTTATATATTAGCCACACTGTGTATTTATATAAAGACTCTTTCAATTCAAAACACATTTCTTGAGCGACTGTAAGAAGAGATTCAGTGTCTCACGTTTGCGCCTCTTTTCTCTTTGGATTTTTCATAGAGAATCTCTGTGTAAACATACAAGAAAATTCCGAGTGTTTTCATTTCGCCGAAAGCATCTTCTTCCTGTTTTTTTTATGTAGGCCTAACCTCAACTGTAACGCACACTGTCATGAATCATGACCATTTAAGGTAAATCAAACCTTGAGATAAATAATAGACTAAGTTATATATTATGTTTCTCGATTTTTGTATAAACAACTGATTTCACAATCGTGTTAATTGGTTGCTCCTGTGCGAAATGAATTTAACGGCTCTCTTGATTCGTGTATTCACAGGTTTCATTAAACAAATGAACATGACATGAACCGGGAATTTTACATTGCTGCTGTCCTGGTTGTCATAGTAACTACTATTACTGGGAATGCTAATTTTTCTGTCTTTTGTTTTTGGTCTTGTAATATACGTGGTAGTGTCGAGATTTTTGTATTTCATCGGACACAACTATCGTAGAGCATGTTTTTATTAGTACTTCGATTTTCCTCACCATCATTAATTCACGTCTGTAGTTTAAAGGCAAGTTAAATGGAAGATTCCCGATACATTCTACAAACATTTAAACTATAGTGATCGATAATTTGTTGGTGTAAGTGTGGATTCTTTAGTTATTATTTGTATGAATAGGTGGCGTAGATAACAGTCACTGATGCCAATCGTAGACAAATATACCCGTGTTATAGAATTCAATTTTTCATCCCACTCTACTGATTGTAAAACAACTCTGACTTGTGAGTGAGAGTGGAAACCGCTGATATTGTCTATTAGATGAATAATTTTATGCTTAATTTATATAATCATTTTCTCTGACCTTTTTTTAACGGCTCCCAATAATGGTGCCATTTATTGAGAACTAGCGGAGCTTTTTCAAAGTTTGTCAATTTTTCATATCTTTGGTTCTGACTTATCCCGTGGTTGGAAAGTTCGCTCATAATTGGCTTAGTAGGAATATTAATACTTAGACTAGTAATTAAATTAAATTCTGGTACCAACATTCAAGTTTATTTAATTTTACATAATTTTTCTAAGTAGTACACTTTAATTAATTATTTTACCTGATGTAATTCCATGTAGTCTACCACAAGGCCACTCTTATCCGGAACTAGCAGGTATAGAGGAGTCTGTACTGAAGAGGTGGTTGGACTGATCCATTACGTGGGGTGTACTACGTTAAAATGGCAATATTTGTGTAGAAAAACGATTAAAATATTATACAAAATAATGGGTATTAATGGACAAAATATGTAGAGAAAATATCAAAGGAAATAAACATTATTTTACATTAATAATGGGAATTTATCGCTAAAATTAAATGAAAATACCCCAAAAATGACCGAATAAAACAAAAAATGCTCTTATGAGTTGTAAGAGATAAAAAATGAAAAAAAAAATGCCCTAACAGATATGTCTGAAAACACTCAGTTTATCACATAACATATAAATACTAAAGCAGCTATGTTTCTGGCTTACTAGAAAAAAGATGCAATTTCATCAAAATCCTAGCCCTACTCATAACCAAAGCTCGGAACTTGGGGACTTGTGTGTCGTGCGCATGAGTAAGGTTACAGGTACAACGTATGCAAAGCTCACCCTGCAAGTGCTCAGGGACAGTCGTGTGTACTAAGAACGTGGTCACATCGAATGGCAGGAAGACGAACGAATAAACTGTGTCATGTCGAAGCAAATGACATTCAGAGAATTACAGGTAAACGGTCTGTTAGAGTAATGAGAAAATACGTGGTATTCGAATGGGTATTATAGAAGTTTGAAAATATATTTCTTAAATTTTAGGTACAGAATTTCGTCGAGGAATTCTGAGGAGATACATTATTTTCTTCGAATGAAGAGTTTATATTTTGTAAGTTGTGCCACACATAAACTAGAGACTGGAAACGGGTATTAATTGAAAGACATTGCAGTCTCTTAAATTTGTCCATAGCCATGGATCAAGTCGTAGTGGAACCTTCCCTAGTAGTGACATAGAAATTGAAAACTATTTTCGAGAAAAATTTAGAATTCTTATCTTTCTCAGATACGAGATCAGCTAGCAACTGCTGAAAATCGAACAGGAAACAGTGACAGTGAAAACATTCAGTATTTTAAGTTTGCTCCCGTCACTTCATGTGACGTGGAAATAAGTTTCTTTCGTTTCAAATCATGTTTAACTACCAGACGAAGAAGTTATGGGTTCGAAAATCTTCGAATCCATGTAGTCATATACTGTAATAAAATGTACAGAGCAGAACTGTAAATTTGATATATTTTGCATGTTTATATATATATTCTTTAAAATTACGTGTTTCAAGCTACCATAATATTATCAATATGTTGTTCCGGCCAGGAACCACCTTTATAGTAGACCTGACAGTACCTGTGTGCTGGAAACGGGAGTTTGTTGACATTGAAGTCCGGTCGCTTAGCCACGTTCAAAGACACAAGTCCCCAAGTTCCGAGCTTTGCTCATAACCAAAGCGGAACTTGGGGACTTGTGTCTATGCATGCGGCTAAGCTACCGGACTTCAATGTCAACAAACTCCAGCTTCCAGCACGAAGGTACTGTCAGGTCTGCTATAAAAGTGGTTTCTGATTGGAATAACATATTGATAGTATTAAGGTAGGTTGAAGCACGTAATTTTATAGCATATGCATAATGAAAATAAAAATAAGAAATATATAAAATTTACTGTTCTGCTCTGTACATTTTATTACAGTGTATGACTACGTACATTCGAACATTTTCGAACCCATAACTTCTTCGCCTGTTAGTTAAACATGATTTGAAACGAGAAAAACTTATTTCTACTTCACATGAAGTGACGGGAGAAAACTTACTATACTGAATGTTTTCACTGTCACTGTTTTCTGTTCGATATCCAGCAGTTGCTAGCTGATCTCGTATCTGAGAAAGATAAGTATATCCTAAATTTTTTTCGAAAATAGTTTTCAATTTGTGTGTCACTACTAGGGCAGGTCCCTCTACGACTTGTTCCATGGCTGTGGACAAATTTTCCACCGATTTAAGGGACTGCAATGTCTTTCACCGTTTCCAGCCTCTAGTTTGTGTGTGGCACAACTTACAAAATATAAACTCTCGATTCGAAGAAAGTAATGTATCTCCTCCGAATTCCTCCACGAAATTCTTTACTTAAAATTTAGAAAATTGACTGTATTTTCGAACTCCTATAATATCCATTCGAATCCTTCAAAACAGACCGTTTACCTGTAATTCTCTGAATATCATTGGCTTCGACATGAAAGGGTTTCCTCCAACGAGCTAGATACTATAGAGAGGACAAAGACCTCAGAAAGTTGAAGACAATTGAACATTGGTCCGCCATGTTTCGGTTAGTCAAAACAAAGGGGCGTGGCTCGAAGTTGTAGGAAATGACTGTGAACTGAGCTACATATTAAGACTATGTTAATAAGTAAAAAGTAAAATACACACAAAACTTTACTTTTATAACAGCTGTAGACCTATGTTTTATTAGTTTCACTAAATATAGCCCAGATATTAAATGACAAGCTATACTCGATGCAACCAAAGCAAAGCACCTAAAGACGGATGAATTTAATCGGCAGAAGAAAAATAAATAATTTTTTGACTTCGTCAAAATTTAATTACCTTACAGCTAATCTAACCTAATATGAAATTATGTAATTCAGTGCTCACCAGGCGATTTCAAGAGAGACGACGTATGTAACTAATAGGAGTAAAATATAGGAAAGGTAGTGGCGAAAATTAAAAAAAAATCCAGTAATTAAGTTATTGAGAAAATTCATTTGACATTGGAATTAACACAGAGAACTTTTGAAAACTGCAATTATTAAAACTACAAATAACCTCTTAGCATGCAACATAATAATTAAAGAATGACAATAATAGAAAGTTTTTTCGTGATCATAACTCACCACATTTATTGAAACGATAAGATACTTACGATTAACATTGTTACCAGAAACAACAGGAGCCACAGCTAGGTACACTTCTTTTCGAGTGATGGAGACATCATGTAGTCTAATATAGTTTGAAACAAACGTTCTCACACGTGTCTCGCAACTAGGCAGAGGCTTTTGCATCACACACAATTTGTCATTATTTTGAACAATATTGACAAATTCTGTGTGATTATGTGCTAACTTTCCTCTTTGTTAACAAAAAGAGCCCTACGCATTAATAAAAAGAAAATTGGAGTAGGCCCTATAAACACAATAAATACTAAACTCTTGATGGTCAAACTTATTAATACAGATATTTCGCTTATGCTCATCCGTCTTATCTTACAATTCTCTGCAGCAATGGTACTTGTATTGAGAGGGTTAATTATCCAGCAACGAATATTATGATTTATGGTACATTTCATTTAAATCCGAGGAATGAGACATTTTTGGAAATTTTAAAGTCTTAATTATTACTTTTTCATTTATAAATCAGATTTTTACAAAACCTATAGCAAAATGTTTAAGTTAAATATTCATGTATCTGAAGAATATAATACATGTACAAACTCGTTGCAGTGTACCTTTGATAAGCACTCCTTGCGGAGGCTGGCGGTGCTATAGACCGCCATGTTTTTAGGAACGATCCATAGTACTGTTGGCCTCCGCAGGAGCTGCCTCTCTATAGTATCTAACTCGTTGGTTTCCTCATCCGTCTTCTTGTCATTCGATGTGACCACTTTCTTAGTACACGACTGTCCCTGAGCACTTGCAGCACGAGCTTTGTGTTCGTTGCACCTGTAACCTTACTCACGCACATGACACACAAGTCCCCAAGTTCCGAGCTTTACTCATAACTAATAGATTTATGTTGGTCGAAATGGTTGTTGAGCAGGTTTTCTTAGAGTAATTACTTTTGTTTCCCTGGCCCCGTTATTGTATCAACTCATCGTCTCTGAGTAGCGCTGTAAATTAAATAAAGAATAATTGCACTTACTTAGGAGAACATGTGGAGCAAAGCACGGCGGCAGTGGGGGGAAGGGTGGAACAGCGTTCCGGTAGCCAGGCCAGGGAGTTGCTCGCATGCGTGCAACCTAGCATTGCAGTGCTCGAACACGAAGAGAGCAAAAAGAAGGGGGTCCACGAATTAATTACCTGTTGGAATGATTTGCAGCCCGAACCTCCCCTCGGGGTAACAAAACAAACCTCAAATTATCGGAAACACAGATCGATATATAAATCGCACATCATTTCCAGGTGCAATTAATTATCCGACCCACGTATCAGCGGCCATGACTTCATTAGAACAATTCTTTCATCATCATTTCAAAATTGGAACATATTACTCCTGTACCCTATACGTACCGACGTCAATTAATTAGGGAAAGGGCATTTTCCGAAATCGAGATACAGAATAGTACTAATTTAATATGCGTCTATATTTAGAACGCAGGCATCAACATTGTCTGTACTTAAAAAAAAAACTAAACCAAATTTTATCTCTCTCTTGTATGCCGGGGCTAATTAGTACAAGTTGATGATTGTGGTTAGTCTTGTTTTATTTGCATTCCGCCAGTTATGTTTAGATTTAGTCAAATTGAATTTCCATATCACAGACACTGGAATTCTGGAATATCATCCTCTAACAAATATGAACCCTGTCAAAATATTGCATGGTTTCATCGCTGCTTCGATTTTCCGAAGATAAAGCCTCAGGCCTGAGGGCAGTATCAAGCAAATTAAAAATTATCGGTGTCATTCGTGAAATGAACCAGCATAGACTATCGCTTATAATGCATCTATATACAGGATGATTCACGAGGAGCTACCGCCACTTGCGGAGTTTATTTCCGAAGACATTTTGAGCAAAAATGTCATGTAAACATGTATCCTATTCTCAATATTTTGAGAGTTACACTAATTTGAAATTGTTTGTAAAATACCTTTTTTTCCTTTAGTTATAAGGTTAAAAGAATATTACAAATTGAGAATGAACTATTCAGAAGTATCATTTCTTTAACTGGCTAATATTCTAAAGCTAAAAATGTGTTCTTTCTTTAGTCGCTTTATACACTTTTTTTTCAATTTTTAACTAAAAATTGCACTATTTTTAAGCATTCATCACAACAACATCTTTGTTTTTCTATGATAAGTTATCTACCTTTAATTAGTGAGGTAATCTTTTCGTACTTTGATTTTTATTGTAATTGTAATTGTAAATTTAATACTAATTGTAATTTTATTCTTCGTATTACAGTTGTAATCTCCTGGTAGAGGGGCAGAGAAGGCCTGACGGCCTTATCTCTACCAGGTTAAATAAATAAATACTAACACAAATGCTACAAACCACATGACTTCTAGCAACTTGAATCTTCACAGTTCAGTTTTACCGTCTTAAAAAGTTTACAAGAGTGGCGTGCGTGATTTGTAACAATTGTTTTGATAAATGTGTAAAAAAATGCAATTTTGCAGCTAAAATAAAAAAAAATCTATACCTACGAAGTAACTATGGAATTTACAGCAAATTTTTAGCTTCATAATACGTTATAGGTCAACAACAGGAGGGATTAATTTCGGAACGACCCTCGTATTAAAATACTCTTAAACCGTAAACGTGACAAATATTATGCAAAATATTTATTGGAACTGAGAATTCTAATGTAAAAGCTTTTATAAAATAAAATGCTAGCAATTGCTGCCACCGAGATTTTTATTTTTACGGGCTTTTTTTTTTCTTTTATTTTTCTCTACGTATTCGATACATGTTTTCTGAAACTCTCGGTAAATAATTCAACAAAGCGAGTGCTTTAAACTAAGAATGCGTGCGCAGTGTAGGCCCTAATTTAGATTTTAGAACGGCTATTTTTCTTCAATTTTTCTCTCTCTTCGTCCATCTGTTTCCTTTAATATTCTAACAATCTTGCTACCACTGAGATTGGATTCTGCAGACGCCCTTGTTTGTAAATGAGTTTAAAAGATAATAGTCAAAAATTAGCACGTAAAATAATTATTTATGGGAAATATAATCGTAAGTAACAAAATGGTGGAGGACTTTTCTATTCATAGTTACTATGCTAAGAATCCGTCCTTTAAAAAGACTGTCATTGAACATTTTCCACTCTGTATACGCCTATATATACAGGGTGTTAAAAAAGTATCCAATATTTTAGGAGGTGATAGTATGCATCAAAACAAGAAAAAATGTCTAATAAACATGGGTCCTACAACACATACTTTCTGAAATCTGAACACTTGTTCATAGGAGGTGCTCAATGTGACGTCCATTCATGGGAATGCATTTTTCTGCCCTACAATATAGCAGACTACCAGATAATCATACCGTAGTTGACACCCCTGGCATGGAATACTGAAAAGAAAAGTTTGGTTGCGGACATGAGCGGGATTCAGCAGAGATGGTGTTGTGAATTTTCGTAATCAGCATGTGTAGGCTGATGAAAATCCCCATGCATTTGAAGAAACAAGGCATCAGCACCGATTCTCAATCAACGTATGGGCAGGCGTTCTTGGCGATAGATTAATAGGCCATACGTGCTACCACAGAGATTAACTGGGGATCGTTATCAGGACTTTCTTATTAACGTATTGCCTACCTTGCTGGAGTATGTGCCATGTCAGCAAAGACTACAGATGTGGTTCATGCATGATGGCACACCAGCACATTTTTTCCGCAATGAGCGTGAACACCTGACGCTGACATTTCAGGATCGCTGGATTGATTGGGGAGACCCCATCTTGGCCTGCTCATTCCCCAAACCTAAATCCCTTCTTAGACTTTTTTGGTTATTAAGAACAAACAGGTAAATTTCAAAGAGTGCGTGATTCCTTACGCCGAAGGGCAAAGGAATGCATTGCCATGAATGGACGTCACATTGAACACCTCCTATGAACAAGTGTTCAGATCTCAGAAAGTATGTGTTGTAGGACCCATGTTTATTAGACTTTTTTTCTTGTTTTGATGCATACTAGCACCTCCTAAAATATTGGATACTTTTTTTTAACACCCTGTATATTACCTGTGCAATACATGTTGTGTGTGAGCATTCATTCCTTAAGGCAGGGGCATAAAACAATTCATAGGGGAAGCCTGCCCGGTTTTATATCTTTGTCAAGGTTAAGAATGAGTATACACCGTCATCAACTCACCCTAGTGTTTTATTTTCCCTTACTTAAGTACAGTAGCGCTCTTCGAGTAATTGGCCGCCGACTACCGATGCAGGTACTTGGAATTTAAAACTGTGTTTGTCGTGTAACCAACTGCAGTAACGATACACACCATCTTTACAGAAGTTTTCTGAAGATCAAACTTGTCATATCGTATAGGTCTATGAATACAAAGATGGTGCGAGAGGATAATGCGATTGTTTTGAGTATTGCTTCATTGTTTTCAAACGTATATAGGTGACATTAAAATATTATATAAACCCTTTCTACGTTAATATCAACGTAAAATAGTACATTATGCAACGAGTCTATAATGATAGTAATTAAGACGCGAGTATGTTTGTTTATGAAACGAGCGCAAGCGAGCGTCTTAATTACCATTATAGGCAAGTTTCATACGACTTTTTATGCTCGACCATATTTCTAACTTGAAATTATTCAGAAGTATTCATTTTATTTGTATCTGACTGAAGATCGGAAGTGACCTTGTGCATAGCTTGTGAATTGTGAGATGTGCGCAGACGCGAAAGTATTGATTTTTTCCGAGGAACAATAATGTCATTGACCTTGATGTAATGTAGAGAATAACATGAACTAATTTTGATATAACCTGGAAATTGATTTAGAATTGAAAAACGAGATGACAAATTTAATTTATTTGAATATTATTTACAATTAACGCTAATTATTATAGTAACAGAACATAACCTTCTGCGAC